>CAJUYH010003808.1:0-30331 GCA_910591685.1 Galerucella tenella | reverse complement strand
AGTGTACCATGCTGGGTCTTAGTCCCCAACAAGAGTTTACTAATAGGATGTATTACTGTCAGGAAGTAGACGGAGCACATTTCGAACACTTGCTATAAGAATCCGTTGTTGATATTTGATTAATTAAATTTAAAAAAATAGTTTCAATAAATTTGGTATTTATTTAATTCATCCGTCAAAATTAGTTTGAGCCCAAACAAAATTAGTATGGCTATGTAGCCAATGTCAATGCCTTTCAAACGAGAAATCACTTGCCATAAGGTTCTATTTTAAATTACTGGCCAGAGTGGCACTGTGACGTCATATATTACTATTACGTCACCTAGTACCATTCGTAGAGAAGTTCACAACACTTTATTTTCACCCTCCAAATTTTATTAATGTAAGTGTAGCCGTTCAAAAGATACGAGGGGGAGGGGACTTTTGAATAGCACTGTATATATATATTGGAATATTTTCAATACCGAAATATGGAAATAACAATAATAATGGTATGCAAACAAGTTTCTTGAAATTCTGCAAATGTCAATACTTAATTACAAACGTTCAGAAAATTAAGATCAAGATTTTTATATAAAATGAAGCTGAAAAGTATTATAACAGTTTCCCGTAATATTGTCGTATTTAATAAAGCGTGTTACCAATAGATATCGCAAAATAGTAATTATTCCAATGCTTCATGAGTTTTTGGAAAATTTTGTTCAAAAACATTGACCGTTCAACTAAGAAGAAACAACTACTTCCCCACCCAACTGTTGGTGGCAGTAGCTACTTCTCATTGTTAGTTACCACTCTGCATTTTTTCATATTCTTGTTCTGTTAAATGTGAATTGAGAATTTGCTACCGGAGAGTAATTTCTTTTCCCAGTCAAGGTTCCCACTTACCTTTATCAACTTCATATATTTTCCTAAATTCAAATAAAGCAGGATTGGTCTTCGGCCTCTTCACCATGTGATCGAGGCTGAGGCGGGGAGGGCTTTCCTGCACTTGAAGCGTCTGGGATACGTGCGAAGAAGGGAAAAGTGCAGACACGTCAAGAAGCTCCGGCTCCTGGAAGATATACCAGTTCAAGCTCGAGCGGCTGACGAATGCTTGCGCAAGTACTACTTCGCAACCCCATACAGGGCTATGATCCGGGACAGAGAATCCTGGGGAAAAGAGACGAATACACAGCCTCATGGAACCGTCTGGTTCACAGATGCCTCATGCTCTGGTGACAGAGCAGGGGCTGGAATTTACTCTAGGATCCCAAGGACACAAATCTGTGTACCATTGGGTGACGGTGTATCTGCATATCAGGCCGAGATATACGCTATTTTAGAATGTGCGCAAATAAACCTAGACAGAGGTTATGTGGATCGACGCATAACCATATATACCGAGAGTCAGGCAGCAATTAAAGCCCTTAGTGAATATACCATCAACACAGGACTTGCTGACGATTGTCGAGAACGACTTGCTGATCTTGCAATCCGGAACGCAGTGCGGCTAGAATGGATTCCGGCCCACTGGTTTTGAAGGCAACGAAATGGCGGATGCACTGGCTGCGGAAGGGGCGGCAGCTCCCTTCTGCGGCCCGGGCCCGACCCTTGGCCTAACAAAACAAACAATACTCAAGGAGACGAGGAAGTGGCTGAGGAACCAGCAACTCGCTCATTGGAATGCTTTGCAGGGTCCTAGATAATCCAAACTTCTACTGAAGGGATGGGCTGATGGACACGCTGGGGCAGCTATTGAACTACAAAGGAGTAGGTTGAGGAAGATAGCAGGACTCCTAACAGGGCACTGCTGTGTGAGGAAGTTCTCTATGTAGGGGTTGCGGCATAACTGACGAAACGTCAGTCCATGTTCTCTTAGAGTATCCACACTGGGCTGTATTACGCAGTCAAATCTTCGGAGTCCCTGTCATGGCCCCTTGAGACACAAGTAGGCATCCACTGGAAAAGTTTGTGGCCTTTATTGAAGTGCTCGGCTTCATGGATGTCTAGGTAGCAGGAATGGCACAATGGACCCGCCAGAACTTAACCACGAACGTTCCCAAATTAATTTCCAAAACAGGTTGATATTAAAAATTTTCAAACCATTTGCAGTTTAAGCAAAATAACTCTACATTTAGGCTGTGGAGAAGAGTTTGTTTGAGATTTGGAATAAAAAATTTCCAGTAGTTGTGGAATGATAAGGAGAAGGAAAAAAAGCTTTGATTACCTCATTTGAGATATGAATAATCTCTTGGAGTCAAAAATATGAAGTATTATTATTATTCTGCAATATATATCAAAATTGTAAGATTTTTTCTTCAACGTCGAGTTTCCATTGGACATCCTGTAAGTTGAAATCCGCTCTCAGCGAAATATAATGATATTTATAATATTTGCAATTGCAAAATGTTCGATACTCTTATCGATAGCCAATGGCCTCGAAAAGAACTGGTAAGATCAATCATAACGTATATTTATACATCTAATTTATGTAACTGTAATATACCTCTACTATGTAAAACACTTTCAGTTCGAAATAATGATTGTCATTCACATGGTTATTTCATTTAACAATACATACTGATAGACAGAACAGTCTTTGAATGATATTATTTTAAATATTTATATCACATTTCAAATATATACATATATTTGATAGATCAATAATTGATTATGGAAGCACACCTTTACGTCAAGTTTGTTCAAAAATGGGAATAGTGCAGAACAGGGATAATCGTTTAATCCGGGTGGCCAACTAAGAACGGCCGTCGGCCATATTTCAGGAGTGGATTATAGCGCAGGTTCCGGAAAAAAATTTTTATAACAAAAGTGGCCTCGAGAAACGCCTGAAAATTATTTTGAGAATTGTAGGTCCACCGCTAGAGGGCGTATTTGACAGTTAAAATTTTAAAATGCAAAATTTTTCAAAATTTACGGAATTAAGGAGAATATTAAATATTATAATCAAATTCCTCGATAAATTCTGCATGTTTTCAATATTACAGGCTTAGGTCTATCTCTCCAAATAAGGGGAGGGGGAGAGAGGAAACTTTGTTACGAAAAAATGCCTGTAATTCGGGTTCTACTTAATCGATTTTAATAAACTTGATGTTGCTTGAAAAAGCTTTTGTTGAACAATCGAAAATTTGTAAATATGAAGCAATCTGATTGATAACATAAATACTAGAGGGCGCTGTTTTATTTTTTTAATTTTGTGTTTTCTCGTAAACATTTTAAAAAGAAGCATACAAATTGAAGTAGATCTTTAAAAAGTAGACTAAGTTAGTAATAAAACACTGGAAACCGCAAGGCGATATCTCTTTCCTATCCTGGGATATCTTAAGAAACAGATAAATGGGGGGAATTGATCTACCAACGTCTAGAAGGCTGGTGAATTAAGTTGTGCTACATTTTTTTAATTGATAATTATGTTATATTTGTTTTCAAGCGATCAGTTAGTGAATCAAAAGCATCAAATATCAATGAAAACCGATATTAGTAAGTTCATTTATTTGGCCACCGAGGTCTCCAGACCTAACTTGTTCAGATTTTTATTTGTAGGGGCGAGTTAAAGATCTCGTTTATGCCGATAGACCCGCAACAAGAGCTGACATGATTTAAAAGATACGACAGACAATACGAAGTATTTCAAGGGCAGAAATTGAAGCTGCTGTTTTCTCTACCCGTCAGCGATTGATTTCATGCATTGAAAATGATGGACGACATCTCGAACATCTAGGGCAGCACTAATTACGTACCTAGTTATTTATTAAAGGTTTCAATTGGTCGACTTATCACATTATTTTAAAATTCGTTCTCATTGTTAGTAGCGACAGCATTACATTTAGGTAATCTAGTGGCAATCATAACATTAGTGTGATAACAGTTCAAATTACTGCAGACCAATGTAAGATCTTTCCATCCAGGCAAAATTTAATAATTTCTGTCAAAGCGAACCAGCCTTCTAGACGTTTGAAGGACAATTCCAGCAATTTACCTGTTTCTTACGATATCTTTGGATAGAAAAGAGATATCGCCTTGCTGTTTGCAGTGTTTTTGTACTAATTCAGTCTACTTTTTAAAGACCCACTTCAATTTGTATGCGTCCATTTAAAATTGTAACGAGAAAACACAATATTTAAAAAAATAAAACAGCGCCCACTAGCATTTATGTTATTATTCAGATTGCTTCATATTTACAAATATTCGATTGTTCAACAGAAGCTCTCCCAAACAACATCAAGTTTATTAAGATCGGTGAATCAGAACCGTAATTACAGGCGTTTTTTCGTAACAAGGTTCCCACTCTCCCCCACCCCTTATCATAATATTTAATATGCTCCTCAATTAAGTAAATTTTGAAAAATTTTGCATTTTATATTTTTAACTGTCAAATACCTACGCCCTCTATGAAGTTATTCCTGCGTTGGCAAACTTATATCCCAACGCAATAGATCCTAGCTTACCGAATGAAAATGTTTGGTTCCAGCAAGACGGGGCAACACCCCATTATGCTTTAGTGGTAAGAACTTATTTAAATGAAATCTCCCCCAATAAATGGATTGGATGAAGAGGTACTATTGAGTGGCCAGCTAGATCGCCAGACCTTACGCCGCTAGATTTTTTTCTGTGGGGTTATCTCAAGAACAAAGTATGTGCAACACAACCAACTAGCATTGTAGACCTCAAAGACAGGATAACTACAGAAATACGGAATATTTCACCTCAAACTTTAAACAAAGTTAAGCAGGAGTTCTATAGGAGACTGTGCTGTTGCCAACAACTAGCTGGAGAACATTTTGAGCATTTATTTTAATGTATTAAAATCAAATACATCAGGTAATTTATGTATGTGTTAACTGTAAAAATAAAAATTCCACCCTGTATAATTCATGATTGACCATACATCATTTAGTTTGTTGAAATCGGTTCATTAAGAGGATTTCAAAAATATGCGAATATACAGGATGTTTCATTAAAAAAACAACACCGACTATGGCATACTTGCGTGAATCATCATGTACATTTACATTTATGTTTACATAACGCACAACTCAATTAAAAAGTTGACGTGTCTCGGCATTTTTCATAATTTTCTAAAATAATGACACAAAGAATTTTATGCCATGAGTGGTTTCCACACTGTATAAATCTATTTAATAAGCTTTTTATTGTCTATCCTAAATAAAAAATTGAGAGTATTGGTAATTTATATATTCGATAAGAATTAAGGGATACAACTCCCTATTGGACAGTTTTCTGACATAATTGTAATTGGCAATTGAATTTGTGGCAATTGATCATAGTTTTCAAATAAGTCGTAAAATATCTTATTATCATCACCAAAAAAAAGATACAGGCAAAAAATGACATTTCTTTCGCATCTTATGCATCTTATTAAAGCTTATAACTGTCAACTAGCTGACAAATGACCAATGAATGTTAAATATTTAATCCCGACACTTGACAGCTGTCAAATTAGAAATGGAAAATTGACAAAAAGTGCATATTCTTTTGTATTTTATGTCGCTCATCTGCGTAATATGCACAATAACTGATTTTGGTACTTGACAGCTGCCAACTAGCTGTGAAATTACCGAAAAAAGTCAATTAACTGGAATATTTGCATGTTCTTACCTATTATATATATATAGGTATTCCAAGATGCTGAATTCAAATGTGATGTGAAGTTTTTCGATCGTAAAACCACAGAATACACCAGCCAAACAAGAAACGAAAGCCGGCGTAAATCCTTTGATGTTTTGGGAGCAAAATTTCGTGACCTTCAAACTGACGTTGACAGATAACGGATCAAGTTACACTTAGAAAATTGTTCAAAAAATGTAAATTAAATGTTAACTACACGTATAAATGTGAAATCAAAGAATCTCAAATAATAATTGTTTACTTTTATGACTTATTTCGACAAAGCTTTAATTGTTCAACTCAATTTATGAATTGCTTCAGTTAATTTAGCAGCTTAACAAATATTGTCAAAAATATTATAAATATAAGTTTTAGCTTCTGTTTTTGGAGTAGGTACCATCCATTATTAAAAAAAATGAGCTATGTTTAACCAAATGATTCTTATTTTCTATATTGTTATCGAAATTATATGTGTAAGTATGTATTTATGTAGCACTATATGTAGGATAGGGTGAGTCTGAAAACCAATACAATAAATGGATTATATATTTATAATATCAGTTTACAATAGAAAAAATTTTAGTAAATAATGATATAAAATTACAATAAGTATGGTGCTTGAATATAAAATTTTTATTATTTATAGATTTAAGTCACACTTCACCAGATTCTGAATTAAATTTTACACCCAGAGAAAATGTACTGATATCTCTGTGACAACGAAGTTATAAAAAAGAAGCGACAGTAAACTTTTCTCCATAGATATCGAAGTTTTGTTGTGTTTTTCAATTATCCATCCATCACTTGAATGACAGCCACTAATTGCACAAGTTTTTGGAGCCATAACTAATAAATGTAATTTTGTAAACAAATTTTATCGTTCAAAACACACAAAAATATGTAAATAACCAAAAAGCTTACAACAAAGGAAATTCTTTGGTAAACAATAAAATCACATGTCATTTACAGATAACGGGCTTAAAATGGCAACTGTCAGACATGCGCACTCAGAAAATGAATTGTAAAATAGCACAAGCTTCGTTTCTTCTTAGGATGGTGTATTCTGTGGTAAAACTTGGAATCTGTCAAAGTTTTGAATATAAATATTACAGCTTAGGGAAAGCTATAGATTTGCATAGAATTCGCCAATTAATCTATAACTAGTATTATCAGTCCAATAAGATATTATAATACACATAGATTCAAAAGCTTTGCATCACCCTAAATCTCCGAAAAAAAATGTGTTCATTATAAATGGATCAGAGATTAATCAAATAATTAGTTTCAATAAAAAAAACGTGTATATTTGTCAAAAATTTTTATTATCCAATAATAAACTTGCTTTAAACATAAAAAGTATCCTTAGAAATTAAATACAAATTGATTCTTTTTAAAGTCGTTTAAAGTCGCCTGCCCATGCTGTTCACCAAATTATTGATATTCTAGCTGTTGAGGAATATTTCGCCATTCTTCTTGGGCCGCATGAACAAGCTTTTGTACACTCCTGGGTGGGTTTTTGCGTGCTGCTACTGCCCTGGCAAGCATGTCCCAAGCATGTTCTATGGGATTCATGTCAGGAGATACGGCAGGCCAGTTCAAACGATTGATCCCTTCAGTTTCAAGATACTCATTTACAGCTCTGGTCCGATGAGATCGAGCGTTATCGTCCATAAAAACGAAGGAATTGCCAACAGCTGCGCGCCATAGTCTCACGTGAGGATGTAGAATCTCTCTGAGATACCTATCACCAGTCATCGTTCCCTCCACATGAATTAATTCTGTGCGATCATTTAACATGATACCAGCCCAAAACATAGCACTTCCTCCTCTGAAGGGCGGCACGGGGCGAGCATGGGCAAGCTAAGCAACTCTCGTTGGATCCCGCCACACACGTATTCGATGGCTATCTTGTACCAAACAAATCCTTGTCTCGTCGGAAAAAAACACCGAATTCCAAAATTCTTCAGGCAAGGCCGCGTGTTCTTGAGCCCACTGTAGTCGGCGAACTCTGTGCTCAAGTTGTAGTCTGGGCACTCTTATTGGTCGGCGACACCTCAAACCTGTCGCAAGTATTCGTCTTCGTAATGTCGAGATCGATACTTGAACTCCCAACGCATGTCTTATATCTCTTTGGAGTGCTGGTATTGCCATGGTCGGGTTTCTTCGGATAGTTAAGTGGATATAGCGGTTCTGCCGCTGATTAGTAACACGCCTTCTACCGCTTCTAGGTCTATCACGAAGAGAATTGGTCTGGAGATACTGGTTCCATACACGAGACACATCACTTTGCCAAACGCCAACTCTGTTTGCTACGAACCTTTGAGAATGACCTTCTTCAACTAAAGCCACTATTCTTGCACGGTCAATCTCACTTATGACTTGACGATTCATGTTTGCACTAAAAATCGTAAAAATCAAATGCCTTGAATGTTAAAATGATCGCACTAAAAATGTTATCTTATATACAAAAAAAAACTGTAAACATCTGTATATTGCAAAAATATGGAACATATTGAAATGGTAAACATTGATAAACAAGCCAACAAAAAATTGTTAGCGCAAAAAAATTCCTTCGCATCCGAAGAAGGTGATGCCAAACTTTTGAATCTATGTGTATATTATTTGCGAACAACTTTCGGTTTTCTAGAAAATATTAATATTGATGGTTAATCAAATTCCTGCATTTGCAATCTTAATAAAATTAAAAAGCATTTGGTTTGAGCAGCGTGCTGTATGTACGACCGTGGAGAACCCAATCATGAAAGGACCGCACGATAGTTTTTTATATTTCCTTGTCAGTCTCTCCTTCACTCGCTCATTTCCCAATTCCCACCACAAATTGTCGAGTTATAACAGTAATCAGGTAGTCATATAAAAGTTTGGCTTGTCTTTTGTCTCCCACTATATTTAAAGTAATTTATAACAAAAAAATATGAAGACAGTAACTGACAGTCACCTTGTGTTAATGATACAAATACTAGACCAGTTAAATTACGTACAATAATGTACATGACACTTATCCTATATTTTATATTGTTTGTTTGAATTTTATTTCGAGTATAAGCGATATATTCCAGTTATTTTGCATCCGGAAGGTAACTGGTTATGTTAAGGTAATCCCAGCTCTTGAATATTTGACGTTCTCGATGATCATGATCTATTGTTCACAGCCGTTGTTGCTATACAAGGTCGAATGAATACTTAGAAGTGAACTTGCATTTTCGTAAGAGATAATTATCTATTAACGAAATTTATAATTTGTATTTAGATACTGCAGATCGTTTTGATACAGTGAATATAAGCTATTAATCTTATCCCTCATAAATAAGATTACACAGGACAGTGAAATTATTCGTTATTTAGATTATTTTCAATGTGCTGATTCAAAAAATTCAATGAGGGGTCGAAGTGAAATTAAAGACAAAATATGAATAGGGTACAAGCATAAATTTCGCTATTGGTGGAAATTTACGCTTTATCAGGTCTCCTAACACCTTGCATGCCTATTTTTTCAAAAAAATATAATCTTTACTTTTAAAACGACTTTAAGAATCATAAAATTTGAAAGTCCGCCAAAACGCGCTTTACGTCATAGAGATGGCTGCCCCACCCAACTAGCAAAATTGAATTCTAAGAGGACTGAATTGTTGTATAATAGTCGAATAGCGTTGTTTTAAAGACTTTTTATTCCTATTAAGCCTTTTGTTGCGATCATTTCGTTTTTAAAGGAAATTGTTGTATTAAATTACTTTTACAATATATGCTATAAAGCATTATACGATCATTTATTTTAAAATGATATAATACCTTATAAGCAAGTTTATACAATATCAAAAATATCATTTTATAAGACTTTTATACCTATTGTATAAGAGTTCTATAACATACTATATAACTAACAGCTACAACATTTTAAAATGGTTACTTAAGCTTGTCTTATTGAAGCTGTATAATGTTGTATAATAAATATTGTATAGCTCTCAATTGCGTTGCATTATAAAAACACCTTTTAGTTGTATAGTGCCTAAATGTTCTTCGTCATAATACAGTTATCGTATACCGTTCCATTTGACAATAAAATATTGTTTGCGGCGCATCAAAATTTGTGCTATTAAACCATCCAAATGAAATTATAATTTCTACTATCGATGGCCGCCCAAGCGGCCCAAGTCGTTTTGATAAATCTCCATTTCTACAAATTAAATGTATGATGCACGTTCAAGTTGAAATATAATTTGGTTCTGATATTCTTCACTAAAAAATGAAATGCTCTTATAAACTGCTAGATAACAAAATGTTTCCATTGTGCTCGAAATAACAGCATTATAAAAAAATATATTGCATTATACAACCATTTTGTAAGACCTTCATAGTGCCGCTTCAATCCCATTTTATAGATGTGACTACATGACACACTACTAAATCATTTTATAGCAGCTGTATAAATGATTATAAAACAGTCATATAAGAGTTGTATAAACTTTTAATAGAAATGTTATACAACCAAACAGTTGTATAAAAATGGGCCCTTTTCAGTTGTATAAGGATCGTATAATTGTTTTGTAGACCGTTATAAGAATTTAAGTATCCTATAAGACATATCTTGTAGCTGTTTATAAAAAACCTTAAAGAATTTAAATTGCTACTTGGGCATGGTGTGACGTCATTTGTTTACGTTCTTATTCGTGTATCACGCTCTGAGTTCTTGTGACCTAGTTTGTTTCTGAAAGCTTTAAAAATGGATAAAGCCGAAAAAAACCTTTGTACTCCAAGTATTGCATTGCTCCAGTGTGTAAATCAACGTCTATTAAAATTCCAGACAAAATATTTGTTACTTTACCTGGTGGCGTAAGCAAAAATACACTTGAGAGAAGGGCATTACTTTTGTTTGTGAAGACCATTTTAATGTAAGTACCTACTTCTATGCTGGTAATTTTTTTTCTTAAATAGTTTGAGGTTATGTACCTATATGTCTAGGAATCAACCATGAAAACATCATTTTCTTACGACCACACATCGAAATATGGTTGGTATATATTATATAAATAAAACATAGTTTAAATCGTACTTACGATAATGCTCCTCTCATTTCCTCTGCATTAAAGCAGCTGTTGATTTAAAAACAATATATACACACAACTACACATAACCTAATGCAATACCGGCCATATTGACATAAGTAAACACAAGAGATATGACATCACACGTATCATCGGTAGCGTTCGGAAATCCTCGGACTATCTATGTCACTGTCACTGTCACTGTCACAATTTTTTGGAAATAGGAATTAAATTAGTATGTGAGTGAACTACGACCAAAATTTGATTTTGCATGCCTTGTTTTGAAGACTGTGCTACGTTATTAAATGTCGAACTTAAGCACCCCATCACAGAAAAAATATGAATCTCAAATCAGTGTTTTTATTATAGTGCAATAACTTTTCCTTCAATCGACATGTACCTTTAGACTTCACATTAAATATCTCAATTCTTTTTATGCTCTGATTAATAGTCGTCGCATTCTTGCACGTATAAATTCCTCCCAAAAATTGCACTCTCTAAAAACAACATTATAATTCTTTCATTGTCCAGTAGGTACTAAATGTATCATTTTAAGTTACGAACAAGTTCAACTGATAAACACAAACATATCATACTAATATTCCTATTAATATTTCAGCCAATATGTGTAACACGACTACGGATTCATTCTTATTGATGTGATTAGAATGATAAACACTCAACGTTTAAGTGAAAAACGTATTATTTCTGATTGTTTCAGTGTCTGTAATAATAAAATTAAAATAAGAATTTCTGAATGTGGGAGGGTTGCCTGATAATTACGGCCGGTAAGAGTGATTGGGAAAAGCTGACAGATACCTATCAAGAATTATGATGAAGATAATCCCCAATGAGACTATAGCATGTTATAGTGACTAAGCTCTAGCAATTTAGCGTTACAGATCTGTTAATTCACAAACCTATCTATTAGAGTTCGAATATAAAAATTTCCCTGATATTTGAGATTTGGTGAGGTGGCTGATTGGCACTGCGAATCTTTCAGATCTATTGTGGTCGTCTGAATCCAGATCACATTTTCTCAAAGCCAGACTCTTTCGATGCACAAGACTGATCCTTGAAGTGGTCTCCGAATGCGCTTAAGTCACGTATGCAATCCCATACTAACTAAGGATTGACCTCCACGAAATCAAGTACCTTCAGTGCAGCTTGACTCTCTGTGAAAATAGTAACTGAGAACAAGGTAGACATTGCATTTGGATGTTTGCTCCAGGATCTTAACAAAGATATATTGGAGAATAATATAAATGGGGATTGAGACAAACTGGTACACAAAATAATTTATATGTATGGTCACTGACGGTATTCTTAACATCGCAGATAATTACATTTACAAATCATGGTTCCTCTGATGTGATACGCTAGTCGGTGGTACTCATATTACAATAGGAAAAGGCAAAGTGAAAGAGCATAACTATATAATTCAAGCGCCCCATAGCTTGGAAGAGGTGATCTTCTATGAAGGAAACTATGAGTCTCCAATGGGCGTCCTTCATTTTGTGTGTGTGTGTGTGAGAGAGAGAGATGGTCTCGGACGGTGTCCATCAACCACTGGGAGTATAAAAAGTTTAGATATATTCCAGTAAATAAAGGAAAAAGTTAACATAAATTACGCCCTATTTTCATCTTCCGGTTGGGAGTTGCATTTGGTACCTAATTGAACATGAGACAAAGTTCTGCATGAAAACGCGTGCGAGGGCGGAGAAAATGGCCCCAAGAGACCAGAAAAATAGGTTTCCAGTCAATATCTCCTAAAATATGGCAGTTAGAGATTTTTGGTTCAGATAAAAATTAAAGTTCAGTTAATTTTCTACAAAAATGGTCCTCATGATTTTTCTCGAAAATTTGACCGGTTTTGAGAAAAACGGCACCAAGGGCACCTCGAATAATAAGCTTCTGTGCTGTATGCCGGAGAGCACAGTCCGTGTATTTACACATCAGCGGGGGGACAAATTATTCAATAACTTTGTGAAAAATGCATATTTTCTCATGATTCAAAATTCATGTGAAAGAGGAATTCTGCTGCTATCATACCTTGTGAATTGAGTCACGCTTGACAATTTTGGCCATATCGGAACACGGGTCAAACTTTCAGCTCCCGGGCAATTTTGATCTCGCCAGTAATTTGTTCCTATTTTTTTTGTATTGCACTAATTCACTCAAAATTTTCTTGATTATGGGTCCTCATAAGGTCCTTTGTCATCCCTGAAATTTGTATACCCTAATTTTTTTTATTTTCATTTAATCGTTGTTTACTGAATCCCAAATTTTTGCTGTTTTTGGAGCGCGGGGAAATTTTGTAAACAACCATTAAAAATTCATACATGATCCGATTGGTCCCTATGATACATCATTTGAAAGCTAAGAATCTCTTGTACTTTTGTTAAAAATTCTCTATTTAATATTTTAGTCCATAATATATTATTCTTGTATCATTATATTGGGTTCTCCCGTTGATAAATAAATAAATAAACAAAAAAAATATATTTTTCTATAATAAATGAAACATGGAGAACGTTTATAACTCGTTATTCCAAAAACCTCAATCAGTCTGGTTGCAAAAAAATTTGCAAAAATTTGCGGAGAATCTGCAAGGAATTCAGAAAAAGTGTCTGGTTACATTGGCACCGAGGAATTTCCCAATCTGTAAAATGTGGTGGCGCCATCTACAATTGGTTTCCACAATCCAAAACATTGAAAATAATGGATTTCCAACACCCCCAGCTCAAATTTTGTACAAAACTTGCATATTTCAAAAGTCTCAAAATTTCCGGCATTTCAACCCGATTTTTTTGCAGAAAATATTAATGTTGCGAAAAAAATCATGTGGACCAATTTTGTAGAAAATGACCTGAACTTAAATTTTTATCTAAACCGAAAATCTCTAACTGCCATATTTTAGGAGATATTGGCTGAAAACCTATTTTCCTGGTCTGTTGGGGCCATTTTCTCCGCCCTCGCACGCGTTTTCATGCTGAACTTTGTCTCATGTTTAATGATGTACCAAATGCAACTTCCAACCGGAAGATGAAAACAGGGCGTCATTAATGTTAACTTTGCCTTTTTTTCCTCCTTCATTTACTGGACTATTATTAATCTGAAGGAAAAGTCTATATTTCCAGTTTAGCATCATTAACAAAACGTATATATAAGTAGGTCGAAAATAGCCTTTTCGTTTTTTGCCAGAAGTGAACCTAAATTAACAGGCATGGGAAAGTTGTAGGCTATGAGAGAATTATAAAGTTCTGTTATTTCTGTCAGTCGATCCTCACATGCAAAAAAATATGGTTGAGATCAGCTATTGATATATTATCGCAAGTACAAAGAGGTGTGTTGAAAATACCTATTTTGTGTAGATGAGCCCGAAAACGTCCATGATTCACTTTTAAACGTGTGAGAATTCCCTCATGTCTTTTGCTATAATATAATTTAAGAGGTTACTTTTACTGGGGAGTTGCGGATATAAATGAAAATACTGATTGTTGTTTTTCCAACGTGTGTGGGCTAATTATTTGTGGCTATTTATCAAGTCCGAAAATGATTGGGTTTTAGTTAACTTAGATTTTAAAATAGAGAAAGGGGGAAATCTAAGTATTCAAGAAACACAAAACAGGACCAAAAGAACATGATCATGATTTGAGAAAAGCAGATTGAAACACACAGGAACTGAACGGAAAGGGATAAATTCACAATTAGAGTTATCGAATTCTGAACGGGTTGCCACGATGTGTTCCCGAAAATTTTCACCTCAGCTCATAATCATTATTATTCAAAAAGATGCTCCCGCCCATAATACTCAATAAAAAAATTTAAAAAAGAACTGACGCTTTCTCTATTTTTCTGCATATCTTGAGTAGATTTTACATATTACAAAATGATTAATATTGCAGCATTCAACTCGATATCCAATAATTTTTTTTCTACCGTGTATAGAAAGTATAATAGAAAATCATCTATGTGTAGCAGATCTTATTATGGTTGATTATTATATCATTGTATTAACAAGGAATGAAAAAAACGGACTGGTTTGTTCAGTTGAGCTTTTTTGCATAATTATAATAATCGTCATGTGAGAAATTATTGATAGCAAGAGTAAATTGGTAAATGTTATAACCGATACAGTAATTTGAATTGCGTAAAAGATTGGGAATATTACACACTCACACATTGATCGTTGAAATATTTCCTCCTCGTATTTAGTAACATAGATTCTAAAGTTTGGCATCACCCTAAATCTCCGAAAAAAAAAATGTGTTCATTATAAATGGATCAGAGATTAATCGAATAATTAGTTTCAATAAAAAAAAACGTGTATATTTGTCAAAAATTTTTATTATCCAATAATAAACTTGCTTTAATCATAAAAAGTATTCTTAGAAATTAAATACATTAAATACGAATTGATTCTTTTTAAAGAAATGGTTAAGTGAGAACCTGCATGGGAACTTTTAATAAAGAGTGTTTCCACCTCTAGAATTTATGCAAGCTTGAAGTCGCCTGCCCATGCTGTTTACCAAATTATTGATATTCTGTTGAGGAATATTTCGCCATTCTTCTTGGCATATCTTTACTCACAAAATATGAAACACAAACACGTAATGCTCTCAAACAAACATATAAATGATATTTTTACGTTGATGAAACAATTATTATTAATAGTTGATTAAAATACAATATAAACAGACAACTACACATAACCTAATGCAATACCGGCCATATTGAAATAAGTAAACACAAGACATATGACATCACACGTTTCATCGGTAGCGTTCGGAAATCCTAGGGTTATGGTCGGAAAGTGCATTGGAATTTGAATTTTATTTTAAAATTTGGGAGTAATTTCCAATGGAAACTGGTTTATTTCCTATTATTAGTAATTTTTGATACAGTGACAGTCAAGCCGCCCTTAAAGCACTTCAGAGCTGTAGGGTGACATCTCGGCTAGTATGGGAATGCGGCGAAGAGCTTAGAAGACTGGCGACTCGGAACAGTGTAACACTGGAGTGGGTCCCAGGTCATAAAGGAATCGCAGGCAATGAAAAAGCTGACGAACTCGAACAGGATCGTCAACTCTGATGAACAGACCCGAACCTGCTGTGGGCATCCTCAGATGCTTAACGAGGTCATGGTTGAAAGGGTGGGTGAAAGAACAACACAATAAACACTGGAAGAATACGACCAGGCAAATACATGGGAAGAAATTCATAAAAGGACCATCAGAAAAAGTAGCGAAAGAACTGCTCTCAATGAGCAGGAGCAAACTACGCACCATAACGGGGCTACTTACGGGACACTTTCCCAAAAAGGAGCACCTTAACAAAACAGAGCTGTACAACGGAGACCTCACATGCAGAAGATGCAAAAAGGATACCGAAACAGCTCTGCATATACTATGCAACTGAGAGTCGCTGGACCACAGAAGGCAGAAACTGTATGGTAGACCCCAAATGACTCCAGAAGACTTCTACAACCAACCAGCAAAAAACCTGTATGAGCTAATACAGGGAACGGAATGGCTGAATAGGTTGTAGTCAGAACACTAGGAGTATCCACAATAAGCCCAGGAAACTGAGGTGGTACCGGCGAAGGGACGGCTCCATAGAAAAAAAAATTTTTGATATCATATTTACTATTATAAATTAAAATCCAAGCAAAATATGAAATATGCGTGTACTCTATTATATCATACAGATTGGAAAGTATGAAAAATTCGTTGATTATTTATCTATCGATATAGTTTGAGAAATAGGTTCCCAACAACGAGATCTGTTGTAAGCTGAAAAATTGACCACAACAGTCAAAATAATAATAGAAACTTTTACGCAATTTTAAATTGAAGTAGATTTACTAATAGAATTTCATCACAATTTTGCTATGAATCACTATGAAAATTGAAATAAAAGTAGTTTGAAATAACAATTATTTTATTTACGCTACTTTTTACAGCAATTATAACTAGTTTGGAGATAATGTAATCAACCGTATCAGTAGCTACGCGTAGTTTATTTTTTATTGCGCTTTCTACAGCCTACCATCAGTATAATGTGCCCCTTTTTATATCAAGAACCATCATAATAATATATTTAGCTATTGCCCATGAAGTCGGCGCCTATGAATGCATTTGTCGCAAAATGCTCCATATCGGGTAATCACTCCGTTGAGTTTAACGGAATTACTTTCTAACGGGTGGGGCCGGCCTACGCAAGCAACTGATGTTTTTTTGCTCACTCACCATGCTACCATTGTGGACTGCTACTATTTTATACAATAGCCTTCACGTAGATTTCGTATCTCCGTTATATCTCTCTGTGTTGTAATTTTAAATCTTTTCAGTTGAAAGTCAGCGCTACGAATTTTTTTGACCCTGTATAATTACGATTGTTACTAGTGATGATTTTTAAATAAATGACCATTTGTCGTTGAATATCAGATGATGTATTTGATTTTAATACATTAAAATAAATGCTCAAAATGTTCTCCACCTAGTTGTTGGCAATAGCACAGTCTCCTATAGAACTCCTCCTTAACTTTGTTTGAAGTTTGAGGTGAAATATTCCGTATTTCTGTAGTTATCCTGTCTTTGAGGTCTACAATGCTAGTTGGTTGTGTTGCATATACTTTGTTCTTGAGATAACCCCACAGAAAAAAAAATCTACCGGCGTAATGTCTGGCGATCTAGCTGGCCACTCAATAGTACCTCTTCGTCCAATCCATTTATTGGGGAAGATGTCATCTAAATAAGTTCTTACCATTAAAGCATAATGGGGTGTTGCCCCGTCTTGCTGGAACCAAACATTTTCATTCGGTAAGCTAGGATCTATTGCGTTGGGATATAAGTTTCCCAACGCAGGAATAACTCCATTTTTGAGCATATTTGAATATTTTTCAGTTGTCAAATTTCCATCTATAAATATAGGACCAATAATATGGTCGCCTATGATACCGGTCCAAACGTTCACCTTTTGAGGGTACTAAGTATGTGTCTCACGCATCCAATTAGGATTCTCTGCTGACCAATGTCTACAGTTCTGTCGGTTTACCTCTCCATTCAATGTGAATGTTGATTCGTCAGAAAAAAGAATGGTACCAAAAGCTATCTCATTTCTGTTCAGCTTATTCATCAATCTTTCGCAGAAATCCATTCTACGATCTGGATCGTCTTCTGTTAACTCCTGCACAAAAGTTAATTTGTAGGGATGAAGTTTTTCTTTATGAAGACATCTTAGATTAGTTGTATGACTAACATTATTTTCACGGGCAATATGACGTGTTCTTGAAGTTAGATTCACTTCGACACTTAACAAAATATCCACTTTCACATCATCTTCAACGAAGTGTGGTTTTATTTTCAATGGTTTGACATGTCCAAGTTCTCTGAATTGTGCATGAATCTTAGACACAGTACTTTGTGAAATATTGGGCAATTCGGGATACCTGTGATTAAATAAGTTTGCCACTTCAACTTGACTTCTGCAGTTATCCCCGTACCCGATCATCATTAAAATCTCAATTCGGTGAGTCTCAGTTAAATATTTCATTGTTATGTCGACAAGGAAAGAGTGTTTGACAAAGATTTCACTTTTTGGAACTTTAGTTCTTTACGCCAGGTTATGTTTGAGCGACCAGGGGTCACGACGCAAAAGATCTGACCGTTACGCGTTACGTTACGCTACGTTATGTTACATTGCTTCGTTATGTGCCTTGCTTTTGCGTGCTTGTGCCTCCTTAGTCTCTCTCTCGTTTACGAAGCAAGAATAAATAAATATACCCGGATTCGAACCCGGGGTGTGATTTCCGAGTTCACACGAATATTATGCGTGTACGGTTATTTCTACATGAATTTTTTCGTATACGGTGCTAAATGTGTATTTTTCAACACCTTTCGAATAAACGATCGTACACGAAGAATTTAGAAGCCGACAACACCGTATAATCGTATGGTCCTGTCACTTGTGACATTTGAGAAGCAAAGAATATACCTTATCTATGCAGTTCTAATGGGAAAGAATACACCAACTACTGTATCAAGTGTGGTAAGAAAGAAGTTAGGGTATATATCAATTTTCTCTGGTTAACCTGCCTAAATAGACTTCGTTGTAGATAACTCACTTCTCTATCTATGCTCAAGGCTGAGATTCTTGTTGGAGCAGGGAGATGAGGCTCCAATATGTCTATTACTTTTAAAGCGACAGGTTTTGTAAGTCTACAAGGTTTCACAAATTGCCTTTCTGCATATTCCTCAAAAGGATCAATAAATATGGGTTAAAGATCCTAGGAGGTCTATCTCTTTCGCATCTTGTATAGCGTTCATCAAGTTTAAATGAATTAAATCATCAAAACCTGCCATAGTATAACTGATTATATCATTTATTATTCAAATTAATGACATACCAAACACAAATATTTCCAATGTAGGTTATGTAAATTTACACTTTCCGTACACGAAATCATTTATTCGAATGGAATAAACCCACTCAAAACAAGCCATACGAAATTGATCGTATACGATTTTATTGAGCATGTCGAAAATTGGGTTATTTGCATTTCATACGAAAATGGCCATTTTTCGTATACGATTTACTCCCGAATGGTTTCGAAAATAGCACCCCTGAGCCGCCCGCGTGCAATGCGAGCATTCTAACCACTGAACCACCGATGCTATATTGAAATTCTATGCAAAGCTGGTATTCGCAGTGCTAGTGATCTACTTGAATTTGTTCGGATAAATTTTTACTATTATTTCCATAATTTTTTTTGCGTGATTAAGGGGTCTAGCTACTTTTCGAAATACAGGGTGTTGAAATTTTGAAAACTTGAATGTTTTAATTCGATAACTTTAAAATGGATGGATAAATTGATTTGACATTTGGCAGGTAGTTTTTAAATGTAAAAGGGCATATTTTGAAAGAAATTGTAGTTTGTCCAACTAGTGTGGATATGATGGCCATATCGCACGAGGACGAAGATGGAGCACGACGCCGTAGGCGGAGTGCTCAATCGTTCAAGTGCGATATGGACAATCCACACGAGTCGAGCAGCATATTTTTTCTACGACCCACGTAGGAAAAAATCTAGAAATTTAAAATTTCTACAAACTGTAATATAACTTCAAATTAAAAATTTAACAATTCAATTTTATGTTTCCACTAATTTTGTGGTGAACGAATGTCCAATTTATATAATGATACGGTTTCCTTTTATAAATATACGATGCTGTTATAAGTAGATGTTGCCTGTCGGACTCCCTCATGGAGGGTACCGTACCATTATCTATAATAATGAATATTCTGCTAAATATTTCAAACGTCTACCTGTTGTCGTTATTAATATCAAGCAGAATGATTATTTAAAAATAAAATTAACAATAAAAAAAATTCCTCGCGGGGAATCGAACCCGGGTTTACCGAGTGAGAGTCTGGTGTGCTTACTACTCAACCACCAAAGAATATGTAAATTGTTTATCTATAACGTCAGATGTATTACATAACTTTTGCTTAAAAGGAACTAAAGTTCCTACCGTGTGTCCCGCGACACGTTCTACCTTTTTAGTATAATCTGACAACACATCAACAACTGACAGAATAGAAAACAATCCACATTATTTACCGATTTAAAACAATTTACATTATTTACCGATTTTGTCATATTATTGGCGTTTTTAGGCAATTTTTAGGTATTTATGATAAAATTCATGGGTGTAGCAGGTTTTGTTTAATATACAAATACGTCTAATAATTAGTTAGTTTAGATTTTTGATAATTCCATATGTAGCTAATTTTAGGTAATTTAAAAAAGTACCAATATTAAAATTTCACCCTGTATAATTCATAATTGACCATACATCATTTAGTTTGTTGAAATCGGTTCATTAAGAGGATTTCAAAAATATGCAAATATACAGGGTGTTTCATTAAAAAAAAGCAACACCGACTATGGCATACTTGCGTGAATCACCCTGTACATTTTAATTTTTGTTTACATAACGCACAACTCAATTCAAAAGTTGACGTGTCTCGGCATTTTTTATAATTTTCTGAAATAATGACAAAGAATTTTATTCCATAAGTGGTTTCCACACTGTATGTCTGTATATATAGCAAAAATATAGTTTTAGAATTTCAATAAACATTGTTTCGATCAAAAAACATTATATGCGTGTGTAACACAAAGTTCTCACTATTGTTTTTATACATTTTCTTAACGACCATATTTGTTTTATTCTTTAGCGTTTGTTATCATTGATAAATGGTCATCGTTATCAAAACAATTGAATTTGTGCACCGGATTCGGTTAGTTGTCATTTTTGAATTTATGATAGGTATGGATCGACAACAGGAACTCTTATTTATTCCTATTGTCTCAATATTTAGTTTTGAAATAACCGGTAATAGTAACGTATATCAATCGTTTTCTGCTAATAGCTTTGTTTTGTGTTATATACCATTTATAGCATTGAGTATCCTCCTTCATTTTCCCCATACATTTGTGTTAGAAATTTTAACATGAGAATATAAAGGATACCAGAGAAAACTCCACATAAGGATAATTACGCTATCTGATAATTGGGTTGAAATAATAAATTCAATCAGGATAATTGACACCAAAGGTAGTAATGACCGTTTTATCAGTAAAAAAGTCATTAACCATCCTATTAATGAACATTCCCTATCATTTCGACCATCAGTTAAGAGATACAGGCGTTTGAGTGATCTCAGTTCCGTGATTTTCAAAACCATTATAAATAAAAAATAGTTGAGTTGTGGAAGGAAGATGATACTAATGTATTCACAATTTCACAAAATGAGTGCCGATTTTGTTCATGCCGGACCAAAAGCAGCAAAGCTGCGGCGATTCCGAACTCTGTTTTCTTGCGTTATGACAATGGATAAGGCATAGATGCAGATACCTGAATCAACAATATCGTCAGCTGAATAGACAGTCCCAGTAGCATAGTATATAGTTTATAAACAAAGGAATAGTAGGTTCACTCCTCGTCGGCTCTTTCATGTAGCGCTGCTAAAGACTTGCCGAAAAACGATCGTAAAAGCACACGTGTGCCGTATATACAGGGGTCGCGCGAATTACTATCTTCATATTTTGTTGATTTATAAATGGAGTGTTTGGTACGGGGGCTGATGAAAATGTACGTTAGGCTAGAAAACTTATTCCAAAAAACGATGTTGTCTCGCTATGTATTTAATTGTATTTGATTATGATTAATTAACTAGAATCATTGGAATAGCTTTTACTACATTATAGATATATATAAAACAATTCGTCAAAAATGTACAAATATAATAAATCTTATAATATGAAAATAGAAAACATTCATTAAAAATAATACCCGATTCTACATGGGTACGTTAGAATTGATTTTGCATATAAAAATAATGCTGAGTAATTGCATTCAGTGAAAAAATGAAAACCTAAACCAAACTTATAAAATAAAGCCAAACAAAAAGTGCCTGATAATTACAAATCGTGTAATATTTGTTATTTAGTTTAGGTTTATAGGATTTTTTAATTTTTATGTCGCGATCTGCTAGTTTAATTAAGAAAGAACTTATACTCGATTTGAAATTGGTTGATAGTAATAAATCATTAAAATCCGTCAAACACAAACGCCAAGTTTTAAATAGTATATACATTGAAAGTATAGACCCTTTTGCATTTATTAAACTTTCCATTCCTATAGATCTGATAAGGGCGTCGAATACAAAGCTTAACCCGAGGCTCGAACAATAAGCGGTAGGATTCTACCTGTGATGTTTTGCACTCATGCACGTGCTTTCGGGTGGGTTTAAGTTTATATTAAACACAATAATTATATAATTTAGTGAACATTCGGATGTGTGGCATAATTTGTTACCCTTGTATTTGAATAAATATAATACTAATAACAATAAAGCAACCAATAAACAAGTAAATTTGGAAAAATGTTTCTATTTGAAATTCTATAAAATTTATAGTAAGTCATTACATTTCTTCGCTTTAAATTAATCATCATCAGAAAATGAAATATCTGAGGAACTGTCTTCTTCCCCTAAATTGATAATAAGTGGTTCGACCGTTTTCTCCAGTAAACTATCCAATTGCCACATTTTTTCCTCCTCCTTTATTACATGCTCTATACATCTTTGCCACTTCCCCGCGTTGACTTCTTGAAGCGCTTCTTCAAAGAGTTTTTGAACATCACTCATTTTATAAGTGGTATTTTTTCTAGCCACATAACCTTTCACATGAGCCCATACCAGTTCGATCGGATTTAATTCGCAATGGTAGGGGGGAGCCGAAGCACTATTATATTTTGTTTTTTGGCCATTTCGTCAACAACATATTTTTGAAACCGATGTTTATGGGTGTTTACAATTGATAGCAACTCCTTTTTAACCATATTGTCCTCAAATTGTATTTGTTTCTCCACAAGCCACTCGATAATTTTTGCTTTTCGCCAAGCAGTTGTAGGCATCTTCTCCAATCTTCTGGAGTGATATGGAGCGTTATCTAACACAATGACGGAGCCAGGTGGAATCAGCTCTATCATTTTTTCGAAATACTCCTCAAAAACATCAGCATTCATATCCTCGTGGTAATCGCCTGTACGAACTGATTGGAATGATAATAGTCCACCTTCTAAAAAGCCATTGGAGCTACCGATGTGAGTTATAATTAATCGTTTTCCTTTTCCAGAGGGCGGATTTATTCCTGTTGATAGACCGTCTAAAAATGCTTGCCGGTGAGAAGTCACATTTTTGTCTGTCCATATTTTTCCAACTGTGTAGCCTTCGTTCAGCCATGTTTCGTCCAAATAGAAAATTGTTTTGTTTTCATTGCGAAATTGTCTTATTTTTCTCAAATAATTACGTCTCCAACACACTATTTCATCTTTTTCGAGCAAATGAGACTTCCGACTATGTTTTTCCCATCTAAAATTCATTTCTCTTAGAACTTTCCATAGTTTATCTCTCTTGATTGCAGGAAAGTCTTCTTTTACTGCCCCTAAAACTCTATCCAAAGTAGGGATCTCCTTATTGAAATAGAATGAATGCACCTTTCGTCTTATGATGGCCTTTTCGTCCTCATCGATCGGTATTGTTCGCCTTCCTGGAGATGGTTTTGGTGGCGTCACGGTTCCTGTCTTTTCTTCCCGCATCAGCCTGTAGATGGTTGCTTTTCCAATACCTGTCATCTTTGAACAAAGTTCCACTGTAGAATCGATACTTATTGCACTTTTTTGATATCTAAGTGCATTAAATACATTAAGCACAATAATCTTTTCACTAATGCTTAGCGCTGATTTCGCAGCTCGCTTAACTGGAATAAATCCTGAAAGACTCTCCATTTTCAAAAATTACCCAAATGTGTGTCCTAGAATACTCGCATTAGGTTTGTTCGCTCTTAAAATGACTCACAGTTTTATACCAATAAGTAGAGGTACCTACCTACCTACCTACCTTTTTCGTAACAACCTGAAGTAACATTGTGTATTAATTGTTCCCGGAACTCTCGGCATAATTATTTTTACCTGTTATGACAATAATGATTACTAAATTTTTCGGATAAGTAAATAGGGTTCAAACCGGCACGTCAGGTAGGTGCGCCTATGGAATCGGCTGCTAAAAATGATTTATTACTATCAACCAATTTCAAATCGAGTATAGAGGAAAATTTTACAAGGATGCGTAAATGATACCTTTTTAAAAAGAAGTCCAATGTCGCTCCGATACAATTATTAGGTACATGCTAACTTATTGAAGCTTCAAATATATTTTCAAGTTGGTTAACATACTCAACAAAATTCAGACTAGGTATAGTCTGTACAGAAAGTACGAGGAGTAATAAACCCTAATTAAGTATGCAAAACCTTTACAGGGAGCACCATGAAATTTTTGATAAATCTCTTACTTTAAATTACATTTCTTCCGTAAATCTAAAAACCAGGTAGATCGACCCCGTATTTGTTTCAGTTGTAGCAAAATTTAGGGTTTCTTCATTGTTAAAGGATTAGCAGATAAGCAATAACGCAATGCAGTGGTGTGTATTTTGGGAAAAAAATACGTTTTAAATTATAATATAATAAAAAGTGAAAAGAAATAATTATTGGAATACATTTATTACTTACATTTTATTCTATATCCGACTCGGAAGAGGAAGAATCGTTGTTGACATTAATAATAATAGGGTCGATTAAATCATCACAAATATTGTCAATTTTCAACATATTTGCCTCTACTTTGATAACATGCTCGATACAGTTTGTCCAATTTTCCTTACTAACATGACTTACAGCACTCTCAAACAATTTCACAACATCGTTTATTTTAAAAGTAGTATTTTTTTTCCAACTTCCCCCTTTACCTGAGCCCATATTAATTCTATAAGATTAAGTTCACAATGATAAGGGGGAAGTCGAAGAACTGATATACCACGAGAAGAAGCCATTTCTTCTACAATGTAGGTTTTGTATTTATTCTTGTTCATTTTTGCAATTCTGTAAAGTTCTTTCCTTAGTGGATCTTTTGGAAACTTAATATTTTTCGAAATAAGCCACTCCAAAAGCTCTGCTTTACGCCAACGACTTGTGGGCAATGCTTCTCGTAACCGTGAATGGTAACTTGCGTTGTCCATAACAATAACAGCCCCTTTTGGAATCAGATCCAACATTTGAACAAACCAGTCCTCGAAGACATCCCCATTCATATCTTCGTGATAGTCCCCCGTGCGTTTTGAAATAAAAGTTAATAATCCACCATCAACAAAACCTTCAGAACTTCCAACATGGACAATGATGAGTCTTTTTCCTTTTCCAGATGGTGGCTGCAAACCTAACGACAAACCTTCCACGAATGCCTGCCTTCCGCTTTTAATGTTTTCATCTTGCCAAGATTTGGAAACTGTATATCCAGCATTTATACACACATATATACAAAAATATATAAAATAATTATTGTTACAGATTGGTTTGTTTTCTATTATGAATAAACTGTGTTGCCTTTCTTTATCAAACTTACTAAAATGTATGTACCTCTATCACTTTTTTTTATTAAAATTAGTACATCCCGTTACCTCTGACCTAAATCGTATATTCTTTAGCATAGCTCCAACTCATTCGTTCAATACAAAATGTACCTTACGGTATACCCTCTTAAAATATATTTTGGTACGTCTATGAAATCTACTTAAATGAATGATTTATTACTCCTCGTACTTTCTGTACAGACTTATACCTACATTGAGTCCACCAAATGGAAAATTTGTATTGCTTACATAGGCTTTTGTCTGAGAAAAAATAGTTGATTTTTTGGTTGAGGTATTTTGTTCAGTAAAAGTAATACATACGTCGCAGGAATGTTGCTGCATACATTTTTTTAACGAATAACCAGCAATGTAAACTAACGCGTCTCCAGCTGTACTGTTCCTGTAATCCGTTGTAAAAACTTTAAAAGTATTTGATGGTTCTATTGACGGTAAAATAAGATCTTTACAGTTTTCTGCCAAGTCCGGAGGAATATTCAACAACAATTCATTAATGTCATTAATGCAGTTGGCGCCGTCAACATGGTCAAAGTACTTAAGAGTAAACAAATTTTTAAATGCTCTGTCTAGGGGTAGGGTTTCTTGAATTACCACAACATTTTCATAATTGAAAAATCAGGCCATTTAAATGGATGTTTTCCTCTTATTAAATTTTCCTTATGAGACCAAGTTCTGCAAAACATGAAATTTGAACATAATTAACAAAATCGTTGTAGAATACCAACTGTGCTGGATTTTCAAATTATTCTAAAATTCCATGCCGAAGAGAAATATTTTTGGCACGTTCCAATAGAATTTTTGTTGTTGATAATTGTACTTCATTGTACACTTTATTATTTTGGTGAATTCAAGGCAACATTGGAAAGAAAATATATTTTTTCTCATTCTGGAAACCATGTTTTCCTGATATTTCCACAAGAACTAAACTTTTTCAGGAAGAGGATACAATTTTTAATAGTTTATCTCTCTTATGCTGGCACACAATACTAGATAGTGAACTTTTTCGTATATTTTGAGATGGCATTCTTCTTTAAACTGACGTAGGTACACAGAATCCTAGTTATCTTGTCATCACGTTTTACGAGCTTCTGTATGCCTAAATCGTGAACGTCTTCCCCTGTGTGGATAATCTGTCTTAAACTGTTTCATTCACTTGGTCATCTGTGGCGAAGCTCTTACCGAAGAGAAACTCTTTTGGGTGTCCAAGTGCCAAGTCTGGACTGTACGGTGGGTGATCAATCTGTTTCCATCCAAAAGATCTGATCACATTTTGGGCAGTGGCAAAATGGGGTCTGATATTGTCATGGAGCAACAAAACTCCAGACGCCAGAAGACCACGTCGATTATTTTGTATTGCACTTCTAAGTTGAGTGAGGGTAGCGAAGTGAAGGTCTGCATTTATTGATGTCCTTGAAGTATAAACTCGACTAGCAAGACTCTATGTTTAATCCCAAAACTTGGTTGTTGAAATTATCTGCTTGTCCTTTAATCTGACTATGTGATGCTATTCCATTGAGTGAGGTTTGGACTTTGGGCTTGTGAGCGAAGCCCACGTCTCGTCACCTGTGACAATCTTCTCCAAAAATCGATCACCTTTTTCAAGAGTCCGTCATTCTTTTCACTTTGGGTACCTCAGAATGCAGCCTGGATGCCAAAAAAAAATTGCAAAAGGATAAATGGACAACGTGCTGTATATGATAGTTTATATAAAATGCCTGTGAAATTAGGAATTAAAGAGCTTTATTTTGTCAGTACATGCACAAACTTTTAGCAAGAATTACTTTTAGTCGAGGAATTATTGATAAATAAGTTTTCCATCTGGTGGATACTTTGGGGATGACACTGTATATGAAGATAACTAACAAGTTTACATTCATGTAGGACAAAGTAGACCTAAAACATCGGGTGAAACAGCGAAGTGGATCATCTTGATATAAAAAATAACAACGAAAACTACAATCTAGTAAAATGTAGCGCTCCAACGCGTGATCTTACATTTAGATAGCTGCAACCGTGCGATATATGGTTCGTTCAGTGAGTTAAAGTGTGACATGTTTTGTAGTTTATCTGAAATTTAACATGAAATCTTCTTCATAGTAATACTGGCTTATGTGCATGAATAATAATAAAAAGAATATTTAAAATTAAGTATTCGTAACAAAATCAACTCATTCAAACTAAAGTCGACAAAATATAATGATTCTCATAAGAGTACCTTAAGAGGAAAACTTAACGAGATTTTAATCTTGGAAAAGTAACGAGATCTTCTTATATATACAGTGTGGAAACCACTTATGTCATTATTTTGGAAAATTATAAAAAATGCCGAGACACGTCAACTTTTGAATTGAGTTGTGCGTGATGTAAACATGAATATAAATGTACAGGGTGATTCACGCAAGCATGCCATAGTCGGTGTTGTTTTTTTAATGGAACACCCTGTATATTTGCATATTTTTGAAATCCTCTTAATGAACCGATTCCAACAAACTAATAATGTATGGTCAATTATGAATTATACAGGGTGAAATTTTTATTTTCACAGTTATTAAACACATACATAAAATACCTGATGTATTTGATTTTAATAGGTACATTGAAATAAATGCTCAAAATGTTCTCCACCTAGTTGTTGGCAATAGCACAGTCTCCTATAGAACTCCTCCTTAACTTTGTTTAAAGTTTGAGGTGAAATATTCCGTATTTCTGTAGTTATCCTGTCTTTGAGGTCTAAAATGCTAGTTGGTTGTGTTGCATATGATTTGTTCTTGAGATAACCCCACAGAAAAAATCTAACGGCGTAAGGTCTGGCGATCTAGCTGGCCACTCAATAGTACCTCTTCGTCCAATCCATTTATTGGGGAAGATTTCATCTAAATAAGTTCTTACCATTAAAGCATAATGGGGTGTTGCCCTGTCTTGCTGGAACCAAACATTTTCATTCGGTAAGCTAGGATCTATTGCGTTGGGATATAAGTTTGCCAGCCCTGGAATAACTCCATTTCTAAGCATATTTAAATATTTTTCAGCTGTTAAATTTCCATCTATAAATTTAGGACCAATAATATGGTCGCCTATGATACCGGACCAAACGTTCACCTTTTGAGGGTACTGAGTATGTGTCTCACACATCCAATTAGGATTCTCTGTTGATCAATATCTAAAGTTCTGTTGGTTCACCTCTCCATTCAATGTGAATGTTGATTCGTCAGAAAAAAGAATGGTACCAAGAGCTATCTCATTTCTGTTCAGCTTATTCATCAATCTTCCGCAGAAATCCATTCTACGATCTGGATCATCTTCTGTTAACTCCTGTACAAAAGTTTATTTGTAGGGATGAAGTTTTTCTTTATGAAGACATCTTAGAACAGTTGTCTGACTAACATTATTTTCACGGGCAATTTGACGTGTACTTGAAGTTGGATTCTCTTCGACACTTAACAAAATATCCACTTTCACATCATCTTCAACGAAGTGTGGTTTTCTTTCCAATGGTTTGACATGTCCAAGTTCTCTGAATTACCTATGCATGAATCTTAGACACAGTACTTTATGAAATATTAGGCAATTCGGGATACCTGTGATTAAATAAGTTTGCCACTTTAACTTGACTTCTGCAGTTATCCCCGTACCCGATCATCATTAAAATCTCAATTCGGTGAGTCTCAGTTAAATATTTCATTGTTATGTCGACAAGGAAAGAGTGTTTGACAAAGATTTTACTTTTTCAGTATAAACTGTCAACACATCAACAACTGACAGAATAGAAAACAATCCACATTATTTACCGATTTAAAACAATCCACTATTTACCGATTTTGTCTAATTATTGGCGATTTCAGGCAATTTTTAGGTATTTAGGATAAAATTCATGGGCGTAGCAGGTTTTGTTTAATATACAAATACGTCTAATAATTATTTAGTTTAGATTTTTGATAAATCCATATTCAGCTAATTTAAAAAAGTACCAATATTTCAAGTGTAATTAATTATTAATTTTAAAATTTCACCCTGTATAATTCATAATTGACCATACATTATTTAGTTTGTTGGAATCGGTTCATTATGAGGATTTCAAAAATATGCAGATATACAGGGTGTTTTTTTTAAAAAAACAACACCGACTATGGCGTACTTGCCTAAATCACCCCGTACATTTAAAATTATGTTTACATAACGCACAACTCAATTCAAAAGTTGACGTGTCCCGGCATTTTTTACAATTTTCCAAAATAATTTTATTCCATAAGTGGTTTCCACACTGTATAAAGAGAGTATATGTGTCTACTCAACCAGTAGTCCAGTCGGGTTAGTATTAAAGGTGGATGTAAAAGCAGTAGAGGAGAGTTTTCCTATGGAATCACTCAAAAGTATCATGGTTAATGATAATCAGTTGCCTCCACCAGCTTTTAGGCTGTGCTAATTGCACAATAACCGTTTATAGCCAAAACAAAAAATGGGCCTGTTTTTCGACATGTTTTCCAATTTGACTCGAGAAGTATTTTTCCGCAAATCGCTAGAAAATTTTGACATTCCTGTCAAAATTTGAAGAAAAAGTCAGGACTTCCTTACTGTAAGGAAATGTCATTTCC
>CAJUYH010003807.1:0-29354 GCA_910591685.1 Galerucella tenella | reverse complement strand
TCTCTTCCATGTAATTTTTTGCCAATGGTTCATCATCGCTTAATACAAGAAACCCCAAATTTGCCAGGCAGTCGTTCTGGCATAGGATGTGCTTTGCAGCTTCCTCTTCTAGGTGACATAATCTGCACATTTTTTTTTTCGGGCCGAGACGGAAAACTCATGTTCGAACCCAGATAGTGTTTGACTCAACCCTACGGGAATGCCTCCCAACCAAACCCACCACAAACTCGCCGTTACTCCCGCCTTGGAATCACTAAACTAGCATACTTCAAAACGGGCGGTGGTCCCTCACACACTCCCTTCTATCTTCTCCCTTCTATCACTTCTATCTCTCACATGCCATGTCGAGTCCTTCTCTTTCCCTAATCATGCTCTCTACTATGCCACTTATCTCCATCCTTTCCTCCTCGCCTCTCAACATAATTTCCACCATATTTTCCCAATACACCGCCTCTCCCAGTTTATTTTCCAACTTCTTCAGAAGAACTTCCTCGTTCTTCCAACATCTAAACACAGGTTCCACATCATCCTCCACTTCACATCTCTTTCACACTCCAGTTTCTCATTTCCCAACCTTGTGGAGGTAACCCACTCTCGACCCATGCCCTGTGAACACTTGCGTCAAGAAGTAGTTCACCTCCCCACTTAATCTGCACATCGCTTCGTCTGTCAACCCCATTACCATTGTGTTAGCTGTTAACAAACCTTCTACGGCTTTGACAGTTTCCCTATATTTGCTTATAGTAAAAGTTTCCGAATGTTCTTTAATGAACTGCTTCGTCTGTCTCTGTCTTTTCACATGAAGTCGAGAATCGAGCCCCTGGTGAGATTACACACCATTTTAATAGTATATTCTTCAACGAGTGCAGAATGATGGCTATTATTCACGCGGATGAAGTTTCCAAAACGAGGGAGCGCAGCGAGTGAGTTTTGGAATCATCCAAGTGAATAATAGCCATTCTACCCAAGTAAAAGACTATACTTTCTCCACGAATAAAAAGAAAAAACTTCCAGTGAGGATCGAACCTCGATCGTCCGCGCCATAGTCAACTACCACTAGGCTATAGAGCATATTTATAAAAATGTAAAGAGTGAACTCATATTTTTAATCGGAACCCTTACATTTATAAATGAAATTAATTCCGGGAGGCGTACATATTCACTATCGACACTGTTGTCCATTTTTTTCTCTTATAATATGTAAAATTATGATTTTATAATTATTTTGACGCTTCAAACGACGCGCTGTCAGAAGCGCATTGCGTTCTTAGGTATTTGACGTTTTAAAGAGACGATTTGATTTATTCATTTTAATTCATTTTAGCGTGAATTCTGATAATAATATAATGTGATTGGCTAACGAGAGTGAATTCTTCTTATTATTCACTGGTGTGAAGAATTTATATCATTATGCAGCTAAATATGTAAAAATAATTTGTGCATTATTATTTAGTCGTGGAGAAATATTTTTAAGCCACCCACTTCCTTGTTGCATTATTTAGTAAAAGTAAATCCAAGCTAGTCTGAACTAGTCTGAACATTAATTCTACAGCATCATTTAATACCAAAACAAATATGGACTTATTCTTACAATTTTATTTATGACATATTTAACGGATTGGCCTATCAGTGCAACCCGCTCAGTCGGTAAGTAGGTCACCTACATTCCAAGTATTTCATTGTCAAGAACTGAGAGAGATCGCTGCGAACGTTGGTTGGCCATGGCCATAGCTTACTTAATTCTTTTCTGTTAACTGCCTTAAATCTAGTTGGTATGGAACTTTGCAAAGTTGATATTGTCAGACACACCTATGATGTATGTCTTAAGCTTACGTGTACTCAGCCACCTTCGATTTAATTGATTAAAAGTGACTTATCAGGTATATTCTTGAATATATCGGAGGGTTATTAAGTTGGGAAAGTTGTTGTATTTTGAGGAATTTTAAAAACTTTGTTGTTTATTTAATGTGTTAATCAGAAGCATAGCTAGGGAGTGGCAGGAGAGGACATATTCCCAGGGGCGCTAAATAAGTATTGAAACTAATTATTTAATTTTATTTTGATGTAAACTATTGGACCCCAAATACGCTTGCTAAATTGAATCTTAGATCTTCATAAATTTTTTCATTACAAACCAGTTGGTAAGCATGATTTTGGCGCCCAATTGAGCATTAAGGGGCGCCATTCTACTCACCAACAAATGACATATCCACAATGTAGGAATGCTGGTGGCGTTTTTCTTGAACAAAGATCACACGATTCGAAAAAATAAAGAACAAATTGTTTAAAATCGTATAGAGAATCATTAGTCTGTATTTTATTTCATTAAAATACAAGATGCTTCGAAACTGAACCATATAAACCAAAAATTTTTTTGAGGCTCAGTGAGCTTCCAGACACTTTCGGTCCGAGAAGGGGCACAGACTTTGTGTCATGTCCCCGAGCGCAGATGACCCTAGTGTAATTTCAAGACATCAAGAATATTGACTTAAAGTTGAAATGGAATACTACTCTTCAAGGACTTCTGAAACGACTACATGTCTGCCATTTACATTCTATTTAATTTAACATCTTAGGCAACTTTTTTGGCAAAGGACGTAGCGACATATCTGGCCGATATTTAAAATACCTGAACTACGACACCAGAGAAGAGAGAACAATTGATCAGCTAGCTTTGCAAAACTATATTTAAAAATTAAAAAAAAATCTATAAAAAAAGTTAAAAGGTCAGATTCTGGCTAGGTATAGAATAGTCGAGGTAGAAATTAGTATTGTGCTGAAAATACATAAATTAACATTTTTATAACAAATTGGCGCCCAACGTGGGGCACGAAAAAGTGAAATATTATATTTCATACAGTAAAAACTGACGCGACCTGCGCAGGCGACCGGAGTTCGTGCACACAGGCACAGGTACATCATACGTTGTGAAATTCAAAAAAACTACTTTTCCCACAGACGCTCAGGGGTGGCATTCTGTTCACCTAGCGAGTAGTCTTGAATCGATCTTGTCGATATACACATTCCGTTCACCAAATTTGGTTATTTTGGAGCGACAAATAGTTCTAATTCCTGATACCCATAAGGTGTCGCCTACGTATTTTCTTTCTATCCTTGTCAAAATATCAATGTGAAATGTAAAATCCAGGTGACGTCGCTTAAAAGCGATCGCTAGTTTTTATGAACGGAATTTCACCCCTGGCTTGTGCAGGTAGACCTCTCCGGTAGACCGTAGCGTGTATGGCCGTCATAACTGTCAATAAAAAATTTGCTTAAAACATTTTCAAAAAAATCGACTTTCTGTAGCTCCCTAAAAACGAACGTTAAATATATTTCAATTGTTAATGTTTATCAGAAATCCAGAATAGTATATTGTGCAACAAGAGGGAAAAGTACTTTCCCCACATGTTGCACACTATACTTTTTCTACAACTGCGCAAATTTAGAGAATACAAGTAAAGTAACTATGGTTAGTAAAACAAAAATAGCACTAAAGTATCCTTTTTCTAAACTGTTAAATAATGTTATTCAAAGTTATAGTTGATGGTGAAATTTGTACAATTTCGTATGGTCAAACCCGGAACGTCATTTCTTTCCATTAAATTCTCTGTTAATTGAATATAAAGCATATAAATAACCATTTTATATATAAGCGGAGGCCTCTAAATGAATAAGGGCGTATTTAAATAGGAGCCGCTTAAATAATTTGTATCGAAAACTTTTTTTGCTTTTCAAATTTTCTCAAATGAATACCGTCAAAAACCGCAAACACTTTCTCTGGCTTTTAAGTGATAGAAAAAAAAAGAAATTCAAATTAAATGATTTGGAACGAATAGGCATTTCTCGGTACAAAATTCCAACGTCTTAGTCGAATTATACATTTCATAATTATATAGGAAATAATTTCATTTTTTTATATGACAATTTATTTATAATGTTATGAATAGAGTAAAAGAAAGTACGTATTTATGTGAAGTTGGCTTGTTGATTGTTGATTGTTCATTTACACGCACATCTATCTGCATGTCTAAATACAGAGTATTTCCATTAATAATTGTAAAAATATCACCTCAAAAACCTTGTGCAGAATGTGCCATTCAAGATATGTTTTCCTGTGTTTCCATTATACATTAAAGCTACTGTTTATAATACTGAATTATATTAAATAACATATTTTGCAGAGATAGATTGACCCATTAATTTTTATATTGCGGGGCACAGGGGTATTGTAGGCAATGAAACACCCTGGCACACAACTGGTTCTGAATTAGTATCTGGAATACCAAAAACGGCTGCATGTGGTTGTATTTCTCGGTAAATTCAAACTAAACATCAGATGTACTGGAGCCTCGTACCAAAAAAGGAACACAGCAAACTCTTGTTCTTGAAACTAACCTCAACAGGGGCCAAATAAGAAAAGATAGGGTAATCGAAATTTCAGGACCCAGTGACGCATACGGCCCAACGACTTCGACAATTGCGGAACTAGCCAAACTTAACACTCATGCTCAATCCCTTAAGAGATGGGATGGAATCAAAGGATCACCCTGGGCGTCTCTGAGAAGCTGGCGTCGAAGAAATATTTGGCGATGACCAGGAAAAACCTACGTTTAACAGTAGGATTTCTGACTGGCCGCTATGAAGTGAGGAAACACCTCCATACTATGGGGCTAGTGGACACACCTCTATGCAGGATAAATGAACAGGAAGATGAAACTGTCAGGCATGTCTTATGGGAGTGTCCGGAGTTATCGTCAATAAGAGAGGTGAGTCTTGTCCTACACCTGCCGATATAAAGGAGATGTCTCCTAGTGACCTGTCCTACTTCCTGGGAAGGAAGGATGGACGATGACCTAGGAGAACAACTCCTCGGGGAGGATGTATTAAGTGCTGTGAGACTACACTCACCCTCCCTACTTTACATATACAGAGGGTGATAGACAAGAACTTTGTTTATACCCAACACGTCTTAGCTTTCTCCAATTTGTTCCATCTTTAAATGCTATAACGCCTTAGAGGTTTAAAATTGATGTTCCCAACTTTACAGCAAACGTTATCAGTATTGTAATAACACCATCAAGGATAACAACCTTTAAAAAAAATCCTAATAAATTTTAATTAGGTATAACTTGATAGATAGACAATCTTGATCTTGTTTAACATTACCGTTGACATTGGACAATATCAATACAATTAGTTGAAAAAACAATATCACTCAGCTTTATGAACAAAACAATTCATAATTACTTGATTTTTAATCTCTTGTTTCCTTATTTAATATACTTGATGTGGTTGAATTTAGCTCACAATCAGGTACAGTTGGTTGCTAGCACTACTGTGACCTACCGTAGAGTGACCTTCAATTTTCGTCAGCCACACTGGACTTTATTCGCAAATATTCTTGATTCTTTCCACGAATAAAAACCAAACTATTATTAGGAAATAGTAATGCTCCTATTAATTAGAGAATCTAATTAAACTTAGCATGTAAGCAGTCAATTTTGTATTTTACAAAACATTTAATAAAGGGATAGTTCTTGCAAGGAAGCTAAATTTAATTTGCAGCCGATAACTTTCAATTATATTATAAATTTTTCACTTTAATTTGCATCTAACCCACAACTCTTTTTGACTGAGATCCATAGAGTAATAAAATAAATAAGAGAGAGTTTAAAACATATGGAAGGAGCTGGCACAAAGTTTGTGCGCAGCCAGTAGCGCACGGCGCTTTACAGTAACTAACTGAACTAACAAACCCCGCCTCCCTCTTCACAAAACTTTTCATTTCATTTCATTTTAGTTAGGTTAGTTAGTTAGGTTAGTCGTTGTCATTTGTGAATTTATTTTCATTTAATCTACTCATTGGCCTTTCTGCAATCATTGGTACCTATAGACTATGAGCCCATGGGGAAAAAAGTGTCGCGATTTGAAACAGCAGCAAACCCATTCAGAACGATAGTTTATCATGCCACAATCGGTTCCAGCACTATGGCGTACATTTTCTCTTGTGCAGAAAAGCGCAGTGGAAAACTGAACATTTCATTTTTCACCCCCTGAAACCGTCATATGAAACTGTACGCCGTTTGTTACATTTGATAGTAGAATCATAGGAGATCGGTCCAGACTCTATGGCGTTCAAAAATAAACGTTCGGAAAATCTAGGAAAATTTTTAAAAACCCTTATTTTTTACCCCCCGAAACCGTGATATGAAACTGTACGCCGTTTGGTATATTTGATAGTAGAATCATAGGAGATCGGTCCAGACTCCATGGCAATTAAAAATAATCGTTCGGAAAATCCAGGAAATTTTTTAAAAACTCTTATTTTTGCCCCCTGAAACCGTGATATGAAACTGTACGCCGTTTGTTACATTTGATAGTAGAACCATAGGAGATCGGTCCAGACTCTTTGGCGTTCAAAAATAATCGTTCGGAAAATCTAGTAAAATTTTTAAAAACTCTCATTTTTCATCCCCCGAAACCGTGATATGAAACTGTACACTGTTTGTTACATTTGATAGTAGAACCATAGGAGATCGGTCCAGACTCTTTGGCGTTTAAAAATAATCGTTCGGAAAATCTAGGAAAATTTTTAAAAACTTTTATTTTTTACCCCCCGAAACCGTGTTATGAAACTGTACGCCTTTTGTTACATTTGATTGTAAAATCATAGGAGATCGGTCCAGACTCTTTGGCGTTCAAAATAATCTTTCGTAAAATCTAGGAACATTTTTAAAAACTCTTATTTTCCACCCTCTAAAAAGGTGATTTCAAACTGTGCGTCATTGGTTTCTGTAGATTATACAACATATAATCTTTGATCAAAAGTATAAACCTAAAAGTGAAAAAGAAAGCTTCAAAAAAGCACTGCAAAATTGTCAGCATGTAGTTTTCTCCTCCTTCACGCAAGGAGTTGGAGCAACAGTATCGTAGATCGATCTACATTTCACAAATTTGGTTCAATTCCAACGTAAAAAACCCAACACAGTTAAGTCCCGTCAATTGTGGGTGGAAAATTGAACAGAACAGATATGTTTTTCGTTGGTTTGATGGCGAAGAATGCCCTGAAACGGTAATGGACCTGATGAGCCATTGGATGCTAGTAGTGTGATGAACTGATGACCCATGTGATACCCAATCTGATATTCATGATCAAGGAAAAATATCCATATTGCCATGATATATGTTGATAATAGTAATAAAATAAATATTTGAATATTTTTGCAGATGACGATGAAAATATAGATCCGAAATGTATAGATTTTAACATTACTTCGGATATGGAAAGCGATACCTCAGATGGAGAATAACTATTTTATTAAAATTACTTTTGTTGAAATTGAAATTAAAATGTAAAATTGAAATTTTACATCTATATTGCGAACAAAAAATCAAATAAATAAAGAATAAAAATGACAGATTACTATCAGAAATAAATATAATTTAAATTATAAAATATAAATATAAAAGACTATAATAACTTTGTTCTTCGGTAAGTAATCTATTTTTAAATCAAGTCTGCTTGGCTTGCGACCTGCCTCACAAATATTTTTGCACGACATGATTTAATAATTTCTTTATAAATAATTTTTACATGAGATTTCCCGCGTGAAAATAATCATATGCTAAAACTAACAGTTGTAGGTAGTACCTACATACATTTTTAGAAAATTTTGTTTTTTGACTATCCACACTATTATTTTTGTACGACATTATTTTATTCTAAGAGGAACCTATTGCACTAGATGCCGTACAGTTTCAAACAACTTTTTTTGTACGGCACTTCTGTCAAATCTTTATTTATATGTTGTATAATCTACAGAAACCAATGACGTACAGTTTGAAATCACCTTTTTAGGGGGTAGAAAATAAGAGTTTTTAAAAATTTTCCTAGATTATTCGAACTATTATTTTTGAACGCCATAGAGTCTGGACCGATCTCCTATGGTTCTACTATCAAATGTAAGAAACGGCGTACAGTTTCATATCACGGTTTCGGGGGTAAAAAATTAAAGTTTTTAAAAATGTTCCTACATTTTCCGAACGATTATTTTTGAACGCCATAAAGTCTGGACCGATCCCCTATGGTTCTACTATTAAATGTAACAAACGGCGTACAGTTTCATATCACGGTGTCAGGGGGTAAAAAATGAAAGTTTTTAAAAATTTTCCTAGATTTTCCGAACGATTATCTTTGAACGTCATAGAGCCTGGACCGATCTCCTATGATTCCACTATCAAATGTAACAAACGGCGTACAGTTTCATATCACGGTTTCAGGGGGTGAGAAATGAAATGTTCAGTCTTTCACTGCGCTTTTCTGCACAAGAGAAAATGTACGCCATAGTGCTGGAACCGATTGTGGCATGATAAACTATCTCTCTGAATGGGTTTGCTGCTGTTTCAAATCGCGACACTTTTATCCCCATGGGCTCATAGTCTACTACTATTATCACAGCATTTATCATCACTTATCAATGGTAAGTCAAAAAAGTACATTTTTAACCCTAACCGTTTGAGGTTGGGTTTTCGTAATGGAAACATTATTTGTCATTTTATCGTTTTTTTTGCAGACAAGAACGAAGGATTACCAAAAATTTGTGACCCAAACCAAAATAATATGTATGTAGTTACTGTAATTTAGGATGTTATTGTAGGTATCTATTACTTATGTGAAAAAGTGCTATAATATTTTGAATACTGTATTTGTCTGCTTGCTCTGTAATATTGGTGTGTGCTTTAAGATGCCAAATTGTTTAAATGGGTACGTCAATTGAATAACTGCAAAAAAATTATAGATACAAATAAGAAGTTTTTTTTTAGTTTCCTGATATAGATATTAAACGAAGTCATAAATGGTTTGAAATAATGAACCTTACTTATTAAAAAAGGAAAGGTGTTATTTGCGTGAAGATCACTTCCTTAAAAATAATTTTACAGACTCATCTAGATTGACAAAATTTGCACTTCCTTTCTAAACTTGAGAGTCCAATTTCTATTCCAATTCAGACTCAGGTATTGCCTGTTTTTGTATGTTATTTTGGATATCTTATTATATTAAAGATGTTGAATTAATAATAATATATTTTCTCACTTGCAAAGGTTTTTTTTATTCTCTTACCGTAATTAACTATAATATTATTCTAATACAATATTTGCAGCTGACTGATTTAGAACAATAACGTTATTTCTTAGTCTTTGAAGACTTGACTTGAAAGACTAAAAAGCAAATATTGAAGTGCAAAATCAGTCAATTGAAAATATTGTACATTACGCGAATGCTGAAAGCTTAAAAGTTCGAAAAGCGCGCGTCCTGGTTGCTAGTTCATACCTGTAGCCAAGATAGGCGCTAGTGGTAACTTTGTGCCACAAAACACTACACGTTTAACATCTCTTTTATTTATTACTCTATGCTGAGATCTCAGCATACTTCAGCTGAGATAAAGTTATTTCCATAATCCTCTAGATACCATTCACTCAAAACCAAAGAAAATTAGATTATGTTATTTGAAACTGAAACAAATCAAATAGTTCTCCATGCTTATCCACTTTAATTCCGACTGAAGTCTAAACTGATACCCGCATAGCATACACAGCATCGGAGGAGAGGGAGGAAAAATCTTAGTAAATAAAAAATTTGAGCAGAGATCCCAATCAAAAAGAACCCAGCGTAGAAATAATTGTTAGTAGGGTGGATCTGTTGTGTTAAAATTTGCATTATTGGTGCGAAGAGAGAATGAACAGTTAGTGACATCTGTTAATCCAGCCCAAAGTGATTCTTAATGCAATAGATCTTCCTACAAGTTGGATAAATCCTTATAAACATTTTATCTGGTAGCATGGTACATATAAATGTATAAACTTACATTTAGAAATTACTCTGTGCTGTTATTTGATAATAAAAATGCATCGCTTCAACCGTTGAGAGTGTAGGTGTTGATTTACCGAAGATAAGATCAAGAGAAAGTCCATTTAATTGAAAAGTGGAGCCTACGGAATTACCGCAATGAAAGAAAGAACTAAAAATAAGTCAACGATTAAAATCAGACACGGTTTTAGAAAAGTACTTATAGGTACAATAATAATAAATATTTTTTTATAGATTTTAATTAATAAACTTTTTTGTAATATATTTAAATAATAAATAAAGTGTTTGTTACATAAATATATTATGCTATACAGGGTAGCGAGGAAGTATAGTAATATTTTCTTTGAAACAACTAAACCTAGAATTATGAAATACAGAGTTGATGATGAAAACTTGAAAAAAAATACACGGGAAAATAATAAAAGTTCTCGAAGACTTATACAGGGTGGGGCACTATGAACGAACTATTCTCTGGCGTCTTAACGGCAAATAAAACTGGAAAAAATAAAACGTGGAATTAAGTAGATTACTTAGGACTATAGTTTAAAAATATTTTTGGATATACAGGGTGCTCCACAAAAGCGTGCTGTATCAAAGTTAGGTTCCTAGGGTACTCAATCATTAACTTTGCAATAAGATTAGTAAAAAAATTCAACTGGAAGAAAATTTCGAAAATTTTTACGTAACAAACTACCCGAACCCGAACTTTTAGATGACGTTCCACTAGCTACAGGACAAAAAATGTGGCTGCAGTTAGATGGTGCGTCTGTTGATTACAGTGTAATTGTCCGGCGTTACCTGAACAATATTTTTCCACAAAAATGGATTGGGCGAGGGGGTTCTTATCTTTGGCCGGCAAGGTTCCCATGCCATTAGACTATTTTCTTTGGGGTTACATAAAAAGTATTGTCTACAACTCTACAATACAGAGCCAACCACTCCTGAGAACATGAAGGATAGGATAAGGAGAGCGTTTCAAACAGTAACACCAGAAATGTTAAAGAAAGTGAACAATAACTTTTTTTTAAAAAGGGTTCAAATTTGTATCCAACAAGATGGGCGTCACTTTGAACACCTTCTTTGAATTTTTTGTACCTAGTTATTTTTTTATAATTTTAAAGCTTATTGTATCTGTATGCCCAAAAATAGTGTCCTTACCCTTAATAAAATTCTGATTTAAGAGACCATTAATTTATCAATAATAAATCATCCAACAAAACACTGTCAAAATGACAAATTTTAAATTTTCAAAAACTTTTCATCGGAGTATCATGTCATAGGTAACTAGATGTCAGCAAATAATTAAATATTAAAAAACAAATTCAAAATATCTCGAGAACTATCAGAGTTAGATATAGGTAACCCTAATACCTACTGAAAGGTAATAAATTCCCACGTTTAACAGACCCAACAAATACAGGGTGTTCCATTTAAATTAAGCCAGAAATTTATGTATTAAATAGCTAGTGTTATACTGACATATTAAAAACACCCTGTATATGATAGCATACCAGTAAATTTTGGAAACAGAATGTTGAAAGCTTCTAGTGAGATGGTGTGAAGCAAATGTGGTTATTCGTTTTTATTTTGAAGTTATTGCATTTTTTCGGAGGGTCTACAAATTATGTAAAATCGATTTATCCTGGAAACTGAACTAGATAGGTATAGGGAAATGTTAATGAACTTACATTATTTTCAAAAGTACAATTCAAAAATGTGATAAAATACAGGGTGTTCCATTTAAAGGAACCTAACTTTGATACGGCACGCTTTTGTGGAGCACCCTGTATATTCCAAAATATTTTTAAACTATAGTCCTAAGTAATCTACTTAATTCCACGTTTTATTTTTTCTAGTTTTATTTTTTCTAGTTTTATTTGCCGTTAAGACGCCAGAGAATAGTTCGTTCATAGTGCCCCACCCTGTAAAAGACAAACAAGAATTTTATAATACGTTACAACTTAAAGTCAAAAGGATTTAAAACTAGAATAAGATTGGGACAAGGAGAGAGACTAGGCCCAACTTTATTCGATGTAAGCATGGACATCATATCAGAAGACGTCAGAGAATTTCCCACAAACTCAATACAGTCAAATGGCTCAGTATGGCCAAGAGACGATATCTTCATTCGGCTTGCTTATTCCATAGAATTATTAAAACTGGACAACCATCATATTATCTAATGAACAAAGTTTCCTCCCTTTCAAATATTCATAACCGTAATACCCGTTTCAACTATAGATTAATTGTCCCTCGTCATCGAACTGAACAGTACAAAACTTCTTCTACATATCAAATTGCAAAAATTTACAACGAACTGCCTGAACTTGTCAAACAAAAAAAAATCGATTAAATCATTCAAAATTGCTCTGAAATCGGTTTAGTTTCGCGACCAACGTATGAACATTGTTATGTAGTATTTATTTTGTGTATTTCTATGATATGATGTAGCTTTTCTTTGTTTTTATTGTTATTGTTTATTATTATTATTATTGTCAGTATTGTTATTGTCGTTTGAATTGTGTTACCTATTATTATTATCATTTTTATTTGTATCGAATTTTGTTAGAACTATGTTATAATATCTTTAATTATTCTTTGAATCACTCAACGCCTAAGATGAAAAACAGAGACTGCCATATCAATTTGGTGTGGTAGTCACCTGATCTTCTATGCGTTTTTTTTCTCTCGCTCTTATTTTTTTACAATTACTATCTTATTGTAAATGTTATGATGAGGAAAAAAATAAAAGACCTTTATTATTATTATTATTAACATAAAAATCCAGGATGGCGATGGTGAATGTCACCCCAACAATACAAGGACGGAAAACTGTCTATTATAGATTATAGTGGAGTCTGCAAATTGATAGTCGAAAGCAGGCGATACAATAATAGACAGTTTATCCACTACTAGCTGTGAAGTTGACAAATATTGCTTCTTCTAGCCAACTGAGAAGTTGAATTTCTCTATTAGCTGATAATAATTTTGTCTATTATTAACCTAGGTCAATAATAAACAAATTCAAATATTTTGAGATTTCAGGGATAATAGTTCAACAAAAACTTGTGCAACATAATTTTGTATACCCAGGAGATTGTCTTTAACATATTTGCTGCTTGAAATTACCTATTAAGATTAAATTATTTGAATAAAAGTGCCATTAGTTTCAAATTCGCACTCAACCAAAAATGACTGATGACATAACGAGTACGTTCATAATATATCGAAAACTGACAGTGTACTTGTCAGTCAGATGACGGGGTAAACGCTTCTCGTGGTGCGTTTGTGAATAATTTTTAATTTTTGTCTCAAATTTGGGTAGTAGTGGAAAAAATTGTATATACACCATGGTGGTGAAGACATTTATAAACCTCGCACCGCATTCCGCTCGGGGCAAAGCCACTCGAGAAATAATTTTGGTGCTCGGTCAATAATAATTTATAGTCTTCACCACCTTGGTGTATAATAAGTATACTATTGTCCTTGGTACATAATATGTGTATGTATATTGTATATTCGTCGACGTCAAACATAGAATGTCATTTTTTGTGAAGGTCGACGGAAAATGTATTTTTGGCGAAATTCTTGTTTTATTTGCGGCATTTCGTTTGGTATCAATAATTTACACTTAAGTGGTGTAACAAATTCCAGATGTGAGCATAACAGTGTAGGGGAAATATGGAGAGAATGAATGAAATATATCGAGTACATACAAACACGACACATAAGCTGTCGGTGTCGCTTTTGTTAAGTTAAATAGGAATTTACGTGACAGGTGATGGTAGCAATGACATTTATTTGCGTAGAAAACGTTTTAACTTCAGTATTTGAGATAGTATAAAAATATATCAAGATAAAACCGAAGAAGTTGAATAATAATAATAATGGATTGTGAAAAGAAGGCGTGTTTAAAGGAAACACATTTTATCAAACATAGTAAACAAATTATTAGTAGTTAGTTTAATCAAAAATAGTTAAGATACCTAGTTTTTATCAGAAAAAATTAATCTAAGAAGGTTATCAAAAATAGGCTATGACCTAATTTTGAACAAAAAAATATAAAAGATTTCGAATGTTTTCTTTATAGTATCAGAAAAAAATCGCGTACAATTTTTCAAAATGTTTTTCAGTTTAAAATTAAAACCTACATGTTTATTATGTATCTATGCCTGTAGTATGTAGTACGTAAGCTTTCTAAATCCTTTTTTCGGGATGGATCAATCCCCTTTTCTTCCTTATATTTTCTCAGAAGTTTGCCGCAATTTCTTCCTATCCGTTGTTTTTTCCTTCCACTGCCTTGTTCCTATGCTATTGAGGTCGCTTATAACCTCCTGTAACCACGTTGTTTTAGGTCTTTTATTTTATCTAGAATCTTAATATGCCTTTACGTATCTTTATTAACACGTAAATCCAAATTAAATAGCGTCGCCGGTATTGAATCTCACCTTGCTTTTCTCCTTTGTTATATTCAAATTTTTTTGTTGCTTCTTTCTGGGTTTTTATCTCCGCTACTATTTTCCCAGTGTCATTTTTATCAATATTCTCAGCTAGACGCACACCCTCAGTTATTTTAATGACTTTATTAATTGATTTCTCCGGATAGAATGGAAAGCATGCTGGAAATCTATAAATGCATTTCAAAATCAATATTGTATTGGTTGGTCTATTCTATGATCTATTTTAGTGTATGTATAGCAAATGTCTGGCATTTCTTCATCTTCCCATATTTTACTCATTATTTAATATATTTTTCCTTTCAGATCGGCTCCTCCATATTTTAGTTCTATATTAATTCCATCACTACCTGAAGCCTTTCCAGTTTCACATTTATTGATTATATCCGTTATTTCTTCCATTGTTAATATCGAAATTATTTCCTCGTTGTTCACTGTTTCTATTTCTAATTCTTCCGTATCTTCCGTTTATGTTGATAGCTTTTTAAAATGCTGCATCTCTATTTCTTAATATTTCTCTTCTTCTTTTATTATTTTTTCTTCTAAAATAATTGTACCACAGCCGTCGTAAGATTTTTTCTTCATTAATTCAGTTTCTTTTTCATTAGCGCTTAGTTAGCAAATTCCATCTATAGACATGAATAATACGTATCAACTTGCATGATAGTTCATTATTATTTAATCCTAATAATTAGCCACCATAGATTCGTTTTGTTAATATCGGCATGCGAAGGAAATAGTTTATCCCCACTAGACGGTACTGATTAATCGTGTGGTAAAATGCACTTTTATTTTTACTGAAGAAATAGAGAGTGATTCCACTCTCAGATATGAAAAAGTGAAATTAACCACCATCGCAAACTTGACTTTTGTTGGTGCTTGTTGTTTTACCTTTTAAATTAGCCAGGATCTATTTTCAAGAATATTTTTTTAACTTCAAACCATAATAGAGTAACTCTAACCCCGGGTATTGTGGACAATGAAACGGCATACACCCTAGCTAGCAAGGCAGTGAAACTGCATTCACTGGACCTGCATCATAAACGGTTTTTATTGGGATAGCGTTTTATTAATAACATTTCCAAAATAAGCGAAAAAAAGTGCTATCACAATAAAAACCGTTCCTGGAACGTGCATTTCACTGGATTCCATTTCTAGTAGACTATCATATCGTTAGAATGTCATAAAATAAAATATTTTATTTCCTATTTTACCAGAGATGTGATCTACTATGAATGGACCTTAATAAAATTTGACAACAAAGTTTTGTAGTCCTAAACTTCGAAATATTATTGATTGTCTAGTTGTCAAATTTTTTTCGTTGTGTCAGATAAGGATCAAAAATTATTTTTTTACTAGTTAATCTTGACAACGGTAGCTGGAACGCTACCGAAACGTCGAAATAAAAAATAAAAAACATTATTGTGGTTTGATTCCCAAAAAATAAGAGAAAAAATATTAAAAAAAGGTCAAATCAAAATAGCGAAATCCTTCATACTGCCTATTTTTAAACATTGACAATACCTTTTCCCGCCTTCTGTCAGACTCTAGTGCTAATTGAAGAAGCAAGCCTGATAATATAGAAGCATTAAAATCACTCTTTGTTTAGAAATATTCATTTTATTATTATAGGTGTAGCAGAAAGATATAATAATACAATCATTATTAATATAAAAGCGACTGCTATAAAATGAAATTTGTTGACGAATATTTAACAAGATCCGATCGGAGGAAAACATATCTTTGCAAAATTCGTCGACGAATATAATCGTTGCTACTTTGGTCGCAGTCGTTAGCGACCTGCGAATGTGGAGGAAAACGTAGCTTCAGCAGTTGCGTTTCCTCAGGATGCTGCTCTCAACAGTTGAGCATTAGAAGCAGGTGCAATTATTTATATTGTCATACTAGATAGGTACACAATGTACGATTATTTGATTGTTTACGTAATTTTTGTTAACATTTAATTTGTATGTATACTTAGTCATTATTGTCATTGTATTTTCGTTTTCTTTCCTTCTGGGAGATGATGTAGCCGAAATCTACATTTGGTCTAGCACCGCCACTGTCTGAAAACGTGTTTATTCACGTTTTACACAATATACAATAGGTACAGTTTTATGGGAATGTACCTTAAAAATAAATATTAAAATCTTGTAATAAATTAAAGTTGATCAAATTATTTATATAAAGTGGATTTTTTGTGCAATTAGGAGGTAGGCCACCGATAATTAGAACATTTAGAACTGAGTTTCTGCAATAAGAGAAATATATTTCTCGTTATTTACAAATCTTAAAATTATTGTTTACAAAACTTAACCTGCAATGAGAGAAACGACATTTAATGTACATAAATCATGTCAGTTCCGAATCACAAGTAGTAACTAAGTTGAAAAAATTATAATTAACTACGTGTCAATGAGTAAAATATTTACACAGGTTCCTTTTAGTCAGATCATCCTGTTAAACCGGGTATGACGCTGCGAGTTCGGCAAAAGTCCGGGACCGGACAAATATCGAAGAAAATATAAATTTTTTGGAAAATACCACATATTTTTATACCATATATTTTACTCCAACTTAAACCACAGTATAGGAAGGAACCAGTATGTTATCTCGTGACGTTACACTGCCGAGCTCTCTGTGACCTACAACGTCGTTCGGATGAGTATCTCATCCGGCGGCCAGTGCTGTGCTGCGATCCAACTAAAGTGCTAGTGGTGAATTTGCGAATCGAATTATTTATTACAGCTTATATTTTTACGGGTTTTCGGTATTATTTTTATAGTTTATAAGCATTTTTTTGCAATGGATACCATTAAAAAGAAGGGAACGGGTATTGTGTGTGTAGTTCGTGGATGTAACAATAAATATTATAATTGTGATGGAAAATTCTACCTTTTCCAAAGGATTTAGAAAGGCGAGAAACTGTTAGTATAATACTTTATTATTTGATCTTCATATTACATTTATGAGCCTTAGTTTCATGCATTGATTTAATTTGTTGTTTTTGTTTCAAAGCTAAAGTTTGGCTCGAAGCATGCGATAGGCCTGACTTGATGCCAAAACTATAAACTCTATACAATAGTAGTCATCGTTTATGTGGTGCTCATTTTTAACCAGACATGATTATGCAACCTCATAAAAGAAAACTTCTTTTAAAAAAGGCTATTCCAACAATATTCCTTTCATCAAATACTGCAATGCCTAAAGGTTTTCAGACAAATGATTTATTGGAGAATTTTGTTCGCTACTTTTGTGGTTATTTGATTGAAACATGTTCGGAAATTCATACATTCAGCGTATGTGAGACGTATTCACAAGCGTATCAGAATTTAGACTATTCGTCTTTATACTGTTACCTTAGAGCTTATGAAAATACGAATAAGGATACTTTTGGAAACTTGAATATGCCGCATGAAAGTTTTGTACAATACATCTCATTATTAGAAACATTATTCCAAATGACTTTTGAGAAAGTTGCTACGGAAGATAATATTGTTGAATCACTCATAAATATTAGTAAAACAAAAGAGTTTGTACATCCTTGTGTTGATTTTCCAATAAAATATTTAATGAAACTTCTCTTCAGGGTACGACTATATTACACATTGAAATGTGTCAATAAAAATTTTAAAAATCATAACAAAATGAAAATTGTAATATGGAAAAACCAATAAATATTTGGTATAAGACTATTGTTTTATTCACTCATCAGTCATCAGTGTACTGTTCTAAAATATTTAAGAAAAAACATTTAACACGTTCAAGTCATTTTAAAACTTTGCCACCTACGTCTGTGGTAAAATGAATCGTAAAGCGAACCGTTCAAGGTCATCAAAAGCTCTGGCAATTTATGAATGAAATTTATAAGAGTTATACTACTGGTTCGTTATTATACTGTGCTTAAACTATATTTTGAAATATACAGGGTGTTCCAATAAAGTGTGGTGTTTCGAACTTATATTTTTTCTTATGGAACATCCTATATTTTATGGCATTTTCTCATTGCCCCTAAAAATATGATACTCCTTCATACTGGTTCCCTATACCTAAATACAGAGGGTTCCGAGTTATGCTAACTTTTTTAAAAATGTGAACATTTCGAAAAAAATTAATAACTCATTGATATAACAGATTCTAGCAAATTTTCTCTTACAACTAAATAGTTGGACATTCGTTCAATGTATTCCACGATTGAGTACTAAATATCTCTTTACAGGGTGTTCAGAATTTTCAGTTTCATTATTAGATCATACATTGTGCAGTATCAGGTTTATTTTAAATGGAACACCCTGTATTTTGATAATTCATCATATTCAAAAAAATATTTTTTTATTATGGTTTAAGTTGGAGTAAAATTTGTGGTATAAAAAGATTTTTCACAAAATTTATATTTTCTTCGATATTTGTCCGGTCCCGGACTTCTGCCGAACTTTGCCGACGCTTGGAAATGGTAGATAATATTAAAAATAAGGAAAATACATTTTCTTTACCTGTACCTATTATGTATTGATATTATAAAAAAGGAGCTTTTTCTATTTACAGGTATTTTTAGAACTGTGTGTCTATATTCGTCATTGTTTTCTTTATATAAACATCGGCCCACATACATTCCACTATCGCTGCAACTTCCAACGACCTAAGTCCAATCTATTTTGCTATTTATTTAGTTTTAATCTTTTTGTTTTCCTTTCGTGTTGTATTTTTATCCAAGGATTTAGAGGTGTTATGAAATGCATTTAAAATGCCAGCTTTTTTTTTTTATTTTAATTTGTGTGAATTTTATTTATTTTGATTGTTGACAAATTTAAGTTGCTGTAAAATGGACGATTTAATATAAATATATGGAAGTTGTTTGATGGAATCCCAAACATTTTGATATTTGAGAGAAGATAAAGGGGAATATGTATTTACATATGCACAGAAAATTATTAAAAATTAGTTAACCACAAAATAGCAATTTCAGCATAATTATACCCTTTACTTTCACTAAGTTAATAAGTTAATCCGAATTAAAAATATAAACAGCAGTTATAACATAGAGGTAATACAAATAGAGGCAACAAACGATAGGCCACTGTGTAAGTGGGAATTTCCGTCTGAACTCCGGTGAGAGGGAAAGAAACAGACGATCAGAGGTTTCTCTGCCTTTATCTGTGTATACAGTATTTGCGCTATTAGATAAAGACAGCCTAAGCCTCCGACTTTCTATCTCTCTCTGATGGATTCCGAGCTGGCTTGTTGCCTCTATAATATGTAGTATCTCTATGAGTTATAGTACTCTACTCAAAATATTTTATCGACTAACTTTAAGTTATATGGTTTTAAATGAAACTAACCGTTTTAACTCAACTTTAAGTTAACTTCTTTTGTACTTTGGTCATATCAAACCCCAGTCATATCCATTCGTGTCTACACCAATTTTTCTGTCGTCTTCACACTTTCCCAACTGACATCGCTCTCTTTCCTTTGTTGTATAACCTGCATCGAAGACAACCGTGAGACGCACAATGGCATAGGAAAGTTAGCTCGAACATTAGAATTCTTTGTCTGGTACATTGGAAATGCATAAATGCGTCTTTATTCAATTACCCACAAGGTAGAGGCAGGTGGCGGTAGTAACGCCTTTTTTTGGCCATTCTCATTCTCGTGTATTCGCTGACATCTGACACTCGCCGTGTCGCCATATTTGGTTTATGTTTGTGTTGTATTTGATCAGAATATTTTTTATTGTTTTCTTAGTGGTTTACTTGTGTTTTGTGCGATGCACTGTACAGATGGGCCATCTAGGAAAATTTTTTTCCCTTGTAGAAATAAGGGCACATACAGATCGCGAAAAGTCTATTCGAGCCATACGATTTACACAAGTACGACAAGGAGAATATGAGCAAAACTACTTGAAAAAAAGAGAAAAATAATTGTTCGCCAGTCAGCGCTCAACTAGCAAAATGGAATTCTAAGAGGACTGAATTGTTGTATAACAGTCGAATAGCGTTGTTTTAAGGACTTTTTATTTTTATTAAGCCTTTTGTTTTTTAAAGAAAATTATACCTTATAAGCAAGTTTATACAATATCAAAAATATCATTTTATGAGACTTTTATACCTATTGTATAAGAGTTCTATAATATACTAGATAACTATCAGCTACAACATTATAAAATAGTTACTCAAGCTTGTCTTATTATTTTTAGTTGTATAGTGTATAAATATTCTTCGTTATAAAACAGTTATCGTATACCGTTCCATTTTACAATAAAATATTGTTTAAGGCATTTCTTTGTGATAAAATTGTTGTTTTATAAATCGCCATGTTTAAAAAAGCAATTCTTGTACCGCTATCGCCGCCATTATGAGGAATTGAGTTGGAAACATGAAACTATATTGAAAAATGTGACTTTATCATTATTTAGAAAATTATATTGTGAAAAAATATCCATATGAAGTGATAAACTATAAAAATCATAAAAAAAGTATTTTAGGATATTCTATTTTATTATTTTTTTTTCAAGTACCTACTTGAAACAACCAGAATTGAAGCGCTTCATTTTCTTGCCAAATATATACCTATAATCTATCAGTAAAATTTGCGGCGCATCAAAATTTGTGCTATTAAACCATCCAAATGAAATTATAATTTTTACTATCGATGTCCGCCCAAGCGGCTCAAGTCGAAATATAATTTGGTTCTGATATTCTTCACTAAAAAATGAAATGCTCTTATAAACTGCTAGTTGACAAAATGTTTATGCCCAATGTGCTTCAATTTCATTTTATAGATGACACACTATAAAATCATTTTATACTAGCTGTATAAATGATTATAAAACAGTCGATTAAGAGTTGTATAAATGTGTATTAGACAGTCATATAAGCGTTGTATAAACTTTTAATAGAACTGTTATACAACCAAACAGTTGTATAAAAATGGGCCCTTTTTAATTGTATAAGGATCATTTAATTGCTTTGTAGACTGTTATAAGAATTTCAGTTTCCTATAAGACATATCTTGTAGCTGTTTATACAAACCTTATAGAATTTAAATTGCTACTTGGGCGTTGGGCGTGTTTTCAGTTCCAGCTACCAATCTGACATGAAAGCAGCGTTGCCAGTTTAAAATGTTTGGTACTTTCTGAGGAATAATTATATAATTTTGCATTTAACTTTTAATACGGGATAACGCCGTATTTATTGGGAGAAATTCGAGATCGGTAATATTATTGACTTTTGAAAAATAAGTGAGCTCAACACAGATAAGAATAAAATAATATAGTTCAAGAAAATAAATGGACAAATTACAATCTGCAATAAATAACACTGCTTTCGATTTAACAATTATTGATATTTAACATTGTTGCCGACAAAAATTGGGAATAACTTTGACAGATAAATACATTTGGCAACAGCTGACTGCGCACAATTATTCTTCTCTCTCTTTCAAGTGTTTTCCCCCTATTTTCCTTGTCGCACTTGTGTAAATCGCATGGCTCTAATAGACTTTTCGCAATCTGTATATTGCGGCGAGTTATATCGCCGACCTTAGCGATACTAAGCGGCGGTCTTGGGAAATGTTCATGTTATTTTTGATAACATTTAATTAGCGACTTTGAAAGCATCTAGCTGCTATTCGGTCTTGTAACTTCAGTGGCTGTTTTCCAATTCGTAGAACTTGGCCTTATTGGCATTCGTTCTCGTGTGGTAGGCTAAACTGCGTCGGTGACCAGAATTCATGAGGCTGGAAAGTGGATGTTTATTAGTTCCTTGGGTTTCTGCATAGGTGCCGTTCGCTTTCCTAATTAAACCTACTTATTTCCTGGCTTTTCCATCATTTATCGATTCGAGAGCATTTGGAAGCATCCGAGATGTGCTCGCAAAATTTCCTTGATGGGCTCCTTTTGGCTTTACGGATTTCTTTGTTGTATTGCGTGAGCTTACGAATACCTGTAGGTATCCCAGTCCTGCCTGGCTTTTGGTCTACCGCCCTTAGTCTATTTAGAACGTTTTTCCACCAAACTGTATTACCCGTATTTTTTTGTTTCTCCCGGAAAATTTTCTGGGGTGGCCGTCATAATCGCTTATTTTTTCTACTACAATTCGACAGGAAGGTTTTATTTTGGCTATTAAAGCAATTTTTGCTTCAGCTGCAAAAATTGGTAGTTCCACTGGTTATTTTCAAGTTCTTCTTCATTATTTATTGCTTGAGTTTTAATTCATTTCTCAAATCCTTTTCTGTGAATTCCACCTATGTATATACCTAACCCAACATTTCGATTTTTATGTTAATTTTAATTTTCTTGTTAAAAAAAATCTTTTTCTCCGATCGTGGGAGAAGTGACACTATTTTGACCTGTTTTCTATGCGCAAAGCTCAACATTCCAGAATAGTGGGCGGTTGCTAAGCAATTAGAAAATAACAGTGCGGTATATTCTTACCGCACTGCTGTAGCGTGCAGTAATGTTACAAATGGATTATTACAATGAAATGAAACAAAGTATGGTTTTAATTTTTATATTGATTGAGTTGTTATAAAAGAAATAAAAGAAACATCTGATTTTTAACGATATTCTTGAACATAAATTAATTGTTGTTAATATTTACATTTACAGTTTGTACAATTTGTTAATTGTACTGGAGGGCAACGAGAATTTATAGACGTTGAAGCTGCATGGCTAATTGTTTGGTTTATCTCGTTTCGATCATTTTCATTTGAAGTCGAGGCAGGGGTGTTGAGCATTTTATTAGCCACTTCTACTTTATTATTGAGTGATTCGTCAATATATTCGATCCGAGATTCGATCGGAGAAAAATTATTTTACTTTTGTCATAACAAAGTAATGTCCATGGTAACCACTTCTATATTTCAATATGAACATAGAGAAACCTATCTAAACTTACTTGTTTACATCTTGAATGAAATATTTTTTAATTAATTTCTAAATGTAAATCAACGATCGAAGAAAAAATAGTATGTATAATTCGTGGGAAAAGCATATTCCCAAACACCTGTGTCCTCGTTTGGGAATATTATGCTTTTCCCACTAATTATACAATATACTATTATACTCACGATAAAGTGCAAATAGTAGAATTCATTTGAGTCATTGTGCGCATATAGCTCTCCGCCACTGTTGGAAAAACGTTTAAAATTCCCAAATAATAACATTGCGTTCACTGAACTTATTACTAGGAATACGAATCATAGTTCGAGTTTGGAAGCTTTGGTGCTTAAATTAACCGGTCTAGACTAGCTCCCGTGTTGTTTCTAGGATGTTTGCCCTACTTTTTGGTCGCTTGTTAGTAATATATAGCGTATAACAGCCTGCTCTGTTGCAGATACTACAAACAAACATTATTATTGTCAAATCTATTCGACCAATAAACCAGTGGCGTTTGTACAGGTGTTTAAAGCAGATTTGGGATTTATGTTAAAATGACAAAATTCCACATTCCATAGTTTTTTATCATGATCCCATTTATCTTTATAAAATAATACAAAAAGTATTGTCAACGTCTATTCAAACCCTTCGGTGAAGAAGACGGATGCAAAAAGTGCCAAAACTTAGGTCAAAAACCCTGCGAACTTCCTCGATACCGCTAGGTCGGTGCCCGTATGAATATTGAGAAAGGTCCGTCCCGTACACCCAGATAGCAGAAAGAAAAGGAGTAGACAGAGAAGAAGAGGGCATTAACCTTTCCGCTATTCCAGCCCTTTAGTTTTGCCTTCACGGCCTTTCAGTTCGATCACTGATTATGGTCCATCTAGTGTTAGACCAGTCTTTGGAAATAGTTACGTTTTACCCTACGACAATGAAAGAAAAAGTAGAGTTAATATTTTCACCGGTATGTATTTATGTAGGTTCATTCTATCCCCTTACAATTTCTAAACTACTCATCATAATTTGGTATCATTGATTATGATAATATTCAATGTGATGCCACATTTAATTGAATACGACGCCCTCTAGAGGACATAAAATCATGAGATTTTTTATGAAATTATAACCTCCAAATAATTTAAATATGCGACTACTATTGTATTGTATTTATTTATTTGTGTGACGTTTACTGAGACCCAAAACATCTATTGTGCCCCCTTACTCCTACTTAGGTCCTGAGGAGAGTCTCAGAAACTAGTAGCTCCTTTAGTCCTATTTCTCGTAGGAATCTAGGATATCTGCAGGCTTCAACTTAGTGTTCCTCTTCTATCCAGTAATGCGACTAGTAAAAAAAGTAAGGAACATTACCTACATCTAATAAAGTTGAAGTATTCGGTTCAGGTTCCAGTTAGTTGGGTCTACGTTCGTAAAATAAAATTTCTTTGACAAATTTACCGAGTTCATTCACTGATTTATTATGTTGTTTTACATTAATTAATTTGTAAGATAAAACAGATGCCGATTTTGTTGTTAAATCGCATATAAAATGTTTTATATTATTATTATTGAGTCAGTCTAGTCTAATTTTTTTCTCTAATTTCCAATTCGGTATCCGAAGAATTTGAATCCGAAATTTCAGAAGTATCTTCTACATCTTTGGATTCTGAATACTGTGTTTATATCTCTAATTGCCCTATAATGTTTATTTATACTAATAATAAAAATATGTGCCTTTTTCCTTTCCTATCTGAACTTTAAACTTTGTTTTTAGTTGTGTGTAATCAACATCTAATTTATCTACCTTTGTTATTTTTTTATAGTTTTATCTCTATTTTCCTTGATACTTTAAGTATTATCTTTTTCCAGATTGCGATAAAAACTCTAACAAATATCTAAAATCATGTTGAATTACTTTTTATCCTGCACTATTCACTAATTCTCATCTTGCACTATTCACTAATTCTTATCTTGCACTATTTACTAATTTTTAGATAAGTTCTTGACTGCCAGTTATTTCTTGCCTTGTCTTTTTCCAAGCTGCTTTCTACATTTCTTACAGAAACTAACACTACACTAACAAAGCAATATCTTCTAAAAGTAGTAAGTGTTAGGAAAAAGTGTTAATTTGATTATACATTTTACAATTTCAAATGGTAATATTCTCTTGTTCCATACTTTTTTCAGTTGCCGGGTTTTAGTTTTTGAACATACTTTTCATCAACAATATGTTTCCAGATTATCTTAGATTCTGTAGTCAGAATTTAATTCTTTTCCGTAAAGTCATTGACTGGTACACAATACACTTGAACCCATTACATTTGATAGCACTGACCCAGCACAATAAAAGTATCAGGAATTATTTGAAGCTTCCAATATTTCTGGTATTTATTCAAGTACTTTTAGTTTTTACCACAAATGAAATAATGAAAAATATATGGCGATTAAATTATACTAAAAAATGCATTTTAAGAAATTAATTTCCAATAGGATGGAAATCAGTGTAATACCACAGATTATAAAGGAAACAGATACGAATCCCGGTAAATCATCAAACGATTTTCAGATCCGTCTTCAATGACCTTGGACCTTTAAATCGGTATGGCCGCGATGTTGCCAGTTTAAAATATTTTCTGAATTTCTTACCAAATTGCAGTGTTGACTCGGGGGACAATAACAATTTCTAGTTCCGGATCTAGTTTTTTCGGAAGTTTCCACTAAATCTTTAAAGCTGCGCCATGAATTGAAACAATAATCATAATCGAATATTTATGTCTTTATTTAATACCTATATGTACATTCTTATGATTTGTTATAAATATTCATTACTCTTGGGAGATTAATTAATAAATACATTTTCAGATAACACAAATAATTACAAAAATCAACCAAATGTTAAAGTACAAATAATTCTTAATTTATTTATTATCAAAGGGAATACAATATACACCTATGCAAGGGAGAATTTTGATAATAATTTGTAGCACCAAAGTTAATATCAAAAACTTTAAAATTTCTTTTATCATAGACCGGGATATTAAATTACATACTATCATCCTTTGGAAATCGAAAGAGCTTTATAAATAAATAATAAAATAAATAAAATTTATTTGGACAGTCTCTGTATGAAGTATGAACAATACACTCCGCCGTGATGTTTATTCATTTTATAAGAATAATAGTCTATACCACTATATTTTTATACTTAATATTACCACAATATTACTCGATTAGTCAAATAACACAATTAATATCGCCGATTGAACAGCTTCAAACAATAAGCAAACAAAAATGGCGTTATGAATTTTGAGCACAGATTACAAGTGATTTTGAGCATATTTTGACGTTTTGAGCCAAGCCGTCACCGTTATTGTGCATGGTTGCCAAGGATATGGTTTGTGAAAAAAGTATATATTTATGGTATGATTTTTATACATTATAATCTTTTTAATTGTATAATTCTTTTAATGTTAATAAAATTGATTTAAAACAAGTAATTATCGAATATTTGTATCTGTATAACTATCACACTTACATAATGCTTATAAAATATTTGACCTATGATCGTAAATTGAAGGAAATATTATGCAAATTGACAACCCTGTTGAGAAATTTCGCGAAGCAGCCCGAACGGAATCGACATACGACGATGGACATTTAAATGGGTATGTCCACCCATCTCTCTCTCTTTTTACTTTCGTATCTTTCGTATTTGTTCTCTTTATAATCTGTTGGTCCCAAATGAGAGAAAAAGGGAGACAAGATTTATCGTAATGAAATATTTTACAATTTTATGGGCAAAGCGACATAATTTAAAAATAGATAAAGTATAAAAATAAAAATCTTCCAAACAAATAAACCCTCTTAGAAAATATTAACGTACGTCTTTGATTGAAGAATTTTTTTTTTAAATTGATTAACCCCTTATGAAAATTTCATCGTACGCTCATAGTAAATGGAAATTTTTACAATTTAATCCATTCATTACGTGAGGCATTTTTGGGGATTTTTTGACTACCCCTCCCTCCGCCTCTCTTGTTACATGAGAATTTTCAATATTTGTTTTGGGTGTAAATGCGTTAGATTTATAAAAAAAATAATTTTCTCTATTACTTTTACTTAAGACTAGCCAAGACTAGTATTAGGGAATACTACCGTAATCTTGGGTCAGATTTTATTCAATACACGTTTTGTATTTCAATTTAATAAATTACGTAGTATTTGCCAACTCCCCCCTTATCACCCAAAGTGAGATTATGCTCGATCCCTCCCCCCAACACCTCACGTAGTTAATGGACGCCCCCTTTTTAAAATTTTTCCACACGTTTCTGGTAAATGGAACTTAGTGCAAATAAATTAACTCCCTTCATAAATTTCATCATACGCCCATTGAAAATGGTAATTTTTACAGTAAAATAAACCCCCTTGAAAATTTTGTCGTTTATCTATATGAACGTATGAAAATTCTTACAAATAGATTATGCCCTTAAAAAAGGTTTGAATCACCCATCGAAAAGGTTCTATTAGGCATATAATACAGTCAAGGTGCAACACGTCACTCTAGCGTATCGATGACGCTGGGACGGTGCATCACCAACCAATAAGTATTACGTCAAGAAAACATATTTGTATTCTGTGTAAATTTTAATTTTTAAAAATCGCAGAGCTCTTTCGTCTGTTAAGCCATCTTCAGTGCTTACTCGTCAGGTATTTGTTACAGGAAACTTTTCGACAACACATTGACGTCACAAAGTAAAATATCTTAAGATAACATTAAAATTAAAAATGATTCCCTGATTAGGGTGTATTATCTAGATTTTGAACATTTTTAAATTTGTTAAAATTGTCTTAGACTGATCCACGAACACGTGTTCGTCTAATGGATGTTGAAGCGACACTCCTTCAATCCACGAACACGTGTTCGTGGATCAGTCTAAGACAATTTTAACAAATTTAAAAATGTTCAAAATCTAGATATAATACACCCTAATCAGGGAATCATTTTTAATTTTAATGTTATCTTAATATATTTTACTTTGTGACGTCAATGTGTTGTCGAAAAGTTTCTTGTAACAAATACCTGACGAGTAAGCACTGAAGATGGCTTAACAGCCGAAAGCGCTCTGCGATTTTTAAAAATTAAAATTTACACAGAATACAAAATATGTTTTCTTGACTTTCTAGTCATGTGTACTCAGCTATAAAGATATTCAAATAAGTATTACTCCTACCATAAGTCGCTCAACGCGACCAAAAATCTGCACCATTTAACGAGAATAATTTCAATTATTGTACTCAATATTCAAAGTTTAAATTAAAATTGACTAATAAATGATTTAAAAAAAAATGTCAGAAGTGGGATTCGAACCCACGCCCACAGAGTGGACCAGAACGCTCTGAACCTGTGTGATACAGGCAAGGATATCCTTGAGTCTGGCGCCTTAGACCGCTCGGCCATCCTGACATACAGTTCCGATGTTTTTAAATTACATCATTAAAACTGAAAAAGTTCATTGAACATTCAATTTTATAAAAAATATTGAATGATATAATTTATAAACAAGAATTTAAGTTGATGAAACGTTGAATTAAAAATATAAAAAAGATTGTGGTTTGATTTCCAAAAAGGAATACCACACAAGAAACACAGAAGATATTTAAGATGCTGCTTGCAAATTCCATTAAACAAAATTCTAAGAAATTAAAAGAATTCCATTGGCATTCATTAGCCCGTTTTGTATACAATTGCAAAGTGTACATATAAAATTTTTTTGGAAACTCAAGCATACTCTTATAGGTACCTATAAGAAAAACGAAGACGACGATTTCTTTCAGCAAAATATAGGTACGTTAAACAATCCCTTGAAACGGCATAATGTTGATTAACTGTAATGATCATATTTTATGCATATCTCCTGGGGACTTTGGCGGCAGGCTCGTTTTCCCTTTGTAATTACTGCTTTTCTAATTGTGTACGTCATACGAGGTATTTAATTTTATTATTTCCGTTTAATAGTAATGATTACTTATTGCTTATCCGTACATTTTTGATCTAGTTTTATCTTCATAGATAGGTAGTAACGTATTTATCTGAGTATTAAAATATCTCGACAATATGCAAAAATATACAAAGGTGATTATAAAAAAAACATACAAA
>CAJUYH010003806.1:0-30341 GCA_910591685.1 Galerucella tenella | reverse complement strand
GGTGTATACGAAACCTCTCTTTTATAACGACATTAAAAAATCATATGGATATAAAAAGCTTTTCATTACTCGATATCTCGCTCTTGGGAAATTAGTAGAAAAATACGAACATTACATGATCTATTAAATTGAAATGAAATCAATGTGTCATTTCTTGCTTGTCTATGTCTATATACCGTAGTAGATATCATGAAAAAATTTGAATGTAAACAATTTAAGAATCGCCTGCCTATGAGTTTTGTTTCTGACCTCTAACTTATGAAAAATTGTTGCATGTAGGTCAAGTAATATCCAGCTATGTACAGGGTGTCCCAAATTGGTATGCTTTGCAGGATATCTCGTAAACTAGAAGAGATAGAAGAAAATCAGTTGAGATGTTATGACTTATTTTTTTGTTAAAGTAACAATAGCCTAATTAAATCTTTCGTAACTCCCTGCAGTTGGAAGATACAGGGCGATTATTGAAAACTGTCGAAAACTACAAGGTACTATAACTTCTTAATTAAGAAAAATTTAAAAAAACGTTATAAAAACTTTTGATAGATTTAATATTAAAGAGTTCAGTGGCGCACAGAATTTTTTTGTTAGGAGGCTTACTAAGGAAATATAATGCAAACTTATGTTGTTTTAGATGGGACACCCTGTATATTTTGACGTTTTTCGTTTCCTTTTTTAATTCCCATTCAGCTGATATGACATTTTGAACATTTAATGTATGTAACGAAAAAAGTCAAAATATACAGGGTGTCCCAATTAAAACAACATAAGTTTGCATTATATTTCCTTAGTGAGCCCCCTAACAAAAAAATTCTGTGCGCCACTGAATTCTTTAATATTGTATCTATCAAAAGTTTTCATAACGTTTTCTTATATTTTTCTTTATTAAGAAGTTATAGTACCTTGTAGGTAGTTTTTCGACATTTTTCAATAATCGCCCTGTATCTTCCAACTGCAAAGAGTTACTAAAGATTTAATAAGGCTATCGTTACTTTAACAAAAAAATAAGTCATAACATCTCAACTGATTTTCTTCTATCTCTTCTAGTTTACGAGATACCCTGCAAAACACACCAATTTGGGACACCCTGTACATAATAATTTAATAGTATAAAGGGGACGTCTATAAAAAATTTAATGGATAAATAGCCGAGTAGAGATATGTTATTGTCTATTCAAATTTAACAACACAAAAGAACAGTAGAATTAGGCATAGGCGTGCGCAGACTTTTTTATTAAAGGGGGGGCCAAATCTTTTGATGAAAAAACATTGCTTTTGCAAATTGCCGTTCGCAAATCAGTTTAAGAATAAAAAACTCCTTTCTCGTATCATTGAAAAAACGTTAAAATTTTAAAATAATAAAATGTTTTTAATAGATTAATATTTCGAGAAATTTAGTTGGACCACCCTGCCCTCCCCCTGTAGGCACACGCCTATGGAATTAAGATGTTTACGAGACGCATCCAAAGATGGAAGACAATAATAGTATATAATTTATGTACACTATAAATATACATAAAGGGTGCGGTATTTCTAAGCATTTAAGGATATTTTTTCATCTAATAAAAATTGAAGAACTATAATATGTGTCTTTTATTACTATTATACAGTGTATTCCAGGATTTCGTACTAAAAACACGGATGATAAAGAGACTAAAAACAATTATAGCACTTTATATACAATTTCGTACATTTCGTTCATTTCGAAGAAATTTAAATTATTTTATTGGGAATTTATTTCAATATGATCGCGCAAAAAATGGTATAAGCTTCTCGAACGTTAAGGGTAATTACAACGTTTGCATGTAGATTCCTCTCGTAAAATTGGACAAAATGATATGAGGATTAAGGGGTCTAGCACATTTACTTTTCGAAATACAGGGTGTTGAAATTTTGAAAACTTGAATGTTTTAATTCGATAACTTTAAAATGGATGGATAAATTGATTTGACATTTGGCAGGTTGTTTTTAAATGTAAAAGGGCATATTTTGATAGAAACAGTAGTTGGTGCAACTAGTGTGGATATGATGGCCATATCGCACGAGGACGAAGTTCAAGTTCAAGTGCGATATGGACAATCCACACGAGTCGAACAGCATATTTTTTCTACGACACACTTAAGAAAAAATCTAGAAAATAAAAATTTCTATAAACTGTAATATAACTTCAAATTGAAAATTTAACAATTCAATTTATTGTTTCCACTAATTTTTTTGTGGTAAGTACAGTTCTTGAATTTCCAATTTCTATAATGCTACGGTTTCCCTTTTTAAATATACGATATTCTGCTAAATATTTCAAACGTCTACCTGTTGTCGTTATTAATATCAAGCAGAATAATTAGTTAAAAATAAAATTTAGAGTAAAAAAAATTCTTCACGGGGAATCGAACCCGGGTCTACCGCGTGAGAGTCTGGTTTGCTCACTATTCGACCACCAAGGAATATGCAAATTGTTTATCTATAACGTCAAATGTATTACATATTTGCTTAAAAGGAACTAAAGTTCCTACCGTGTGTCCCGCGACACGTTCTACCTTTTTTTTGTTTACCATGTTGCCATTTCAAAAATTTGTCTACATTCTACGTAAAAATTAATGAAAATACCACTTTTTCCAAATTCATGTTGTAATAACTTTGTTGTTAATAAAAATGTTTTCATAAAATTTTGATAGTTTACATTTGTGATGATTCTGAATCCAGTGGTATGGCCATATTTGAGAAAAAAAATTACCTAATGTACACCTCTATGCAGGATGTGTGAACAGGAAGATGAAACTGTCAGGCATGTCTTATGCGAGTGTCCGGAGTTATCGTCAATAAGAGAGTGTGTGTTCGGTGAGTCTTGGCCTACACCTGCCGATATAAAGGAGATGTCTCCTAGTGACCTGACCACCTTCCTGAGAAGGACAGGATGGACAATGACCTAGGAGGACAACTCCTCGGGAGGATGTACAATGGGTCACATGTGGCCTAAGTGCTGTGAGCCTACACACTCACCCTCCCCACTCTACAGATACAGATACAGATACAGATACCTAATGTACTTTTGTCTTTTTTGGCAAATAAAAATTAACATAAAGGGCTTTGAAAATAGTAATTAAGCTATAAAAATTTGTACCAACATACTGTTTTTGATACTGAATCTTAAAAAAAATTAAAACAAAATCGGTAGAAAAATTTGGATTCTACGGGGGTGCTTCCAAACAAAATGGGTCACACTGTAGAATAAAGAGAGACACTGCAAAATGTATCAATATTTTTGTTCAAGGATGTTAAAAAGTGAAAAATAATCGTAAAGAAAATAATAATAATAGAATAGTTGAAATTAAATACTGTTAGAAAACGAAAAAGGTAGCGCGAATCTAACAAGTCGTTACCCTAAATAATGAAAATTATGTCAAGAACACGCCCACTTACTAAACAATGCTTTTTCTCATCAAATACACTAGAAAGATGTTTAAAAAAAATTGCTTTGTTTTTATTAATTTTTTTTTTTCAAATTCTATATTTTATTTATAAGGTAAATAAATAAAATCCTACCTTTTGTCGGGTTTGGGTTGGACGTGTTTTAAATCCATGTCTCTAATTGCGTTACTCTTTTCAATATCAACATCATTTTGTGTCCTAGATACCGGAAGTGTTGCCATATTATCAGTGGACTCCACCTCGACGGTAGCCACTTTCATTTCAGCTAAAGTCATTACCGGAATCTATTTTACGTATATCGCTTTTTTTTATAACAAAACACTCAATTTTGATTTAAACTCGTTGCATTTTTATTATTATTATTATGCGTTGTTCGAAAAAAACCTCGATGTGCCGAAAAGTTGGATGGATTTTTGATAATCACATTTAAATTTATATATATTTTTTAAATATAAATAAATAAATACAAAGGACTATTTTTTTTATGACATTACCGTCCCGAATTCAACAGCAAATATTCGACGAGAGGGCCGTAGTAGCACTAACCGAATCTCCTATTGGTATTGTACGGAAGGGAAGATGCAGAAAATCACATGGCCTTTACAGCAGCCACGCCATTGGTCCGAATGACAGCTTCCCGGGATTTTGACCTAGTAAACCCCTCAAAATTCAACGACCTCACCCAAAATTCAAAATAATATTTTATAAATTAATAATATTTAAATAAAAATTGAAATAAACCACGATTTAAATGGATTTTTTTTAATAAAACTTTCAAAAAATATCCCTCTAGATTCGAAAAAAATTCGCTCATTCAAAACAACGTTTACAAAGATCCTTAAATTAATTTTTTTAATGACATCCTTCGTTGAAAAAATGCGTAAAGTAGAAATAAATTCTTTGATGTGTTAAAAATACAGAAGCTTATTGATCCTCTTCAGCATCCCTTCCAGAGTTTAGGGTGGTGCAAGCGGTAACTATTGGATGCTGGGAAATGTAGTCGACGGTGTTGCCAAACGATTATATTTCCCTATTACCAGGGAATTTATAAATATACAGGGTGGTTGTTAAGTAATTGTACCGGGTGGTCCAATAAGCCGATCTCTCGGCTATATATCAGAAACTATTCATGTTATAACTTTAGGAGAAAAAATTCCTTGGGAAAAGTGGACAAGAGAAATTGTTGGAAATTACTTTCAAGTTTCTAGGTTAACCGCTAGGGAGCGTAATTTGAAATCCATACTCCCAAATAACCAAATAATATGGAAAAAAATCAGTAGAAACGTATCTATAATATTTTGCATACAGGGTTACCCGAAAGTGAAGATTTTTAACCTTGGACTTCATTTACTCAAACTAAAATCGTTTTGATGTTTTCACCATAAAAAATCAAAGTTGTACATTTTGATCGAACATATTTTAACACAACAGGTGCAAGCACATTTGTTGTATGTTACTAGATATTTATTTTGTAAGCCTTCTAAATTTCCAAAACACATAAACAATGAAATATAAAACACTGGCGAGGTTAGGTTATATTTATATTCTGTACAAGAAGTGTTATTAGTACCAGAGACGTATCCAGGAGTTTTTACGAAAAATGAATAAATAAAAAATATATTTTACTTACTTTGCATTTTTTGGAAATATCTTCTGGCAAATGGGGAAGAACTTGCTTTCCGGTTTGTCTGGAACGAGGGGAGTTTGTTCGGCAGTGCAGTGCGTTGGGGTGGTATGAGTTAGCCCAGCATTATCTATCTGTAAGAAATTTTTTTATACAATATGAAAATGCACGTTTTAAATGCAAAGTTATTGAAAGGCATGGAAAACCTAAAAGATTATCATGTATTTCGTAATCACAAGATAAATGTTCATTCAAAATAGAAACATTAGTAAAAAATAAAATAATCTGAATTTTCAATTTAAATGAATGTAATTACATATTTAATCGTAGTTTTTAATTCCGATCAACTTTTTTCAGTAACATTTTTCGATATTGTCAAATTTAAAGGTACTTTACTCTAGAGTGAAACTAGTATTTTTGACACTACCTCGTATACGACTAAAAAATTTGATATTAGATGACTGTATTATAGGTTTTAGATAATGCAGAACTTTTTATGAAGAATAACTTTTCTTCCTAAAATTAATAATAAAAAAGTTTTTCATATGATTCCAACTTAAATGGGGACATATTGTATATTAAAATCCATATTAAGAACATATGTTTAGATTCTTGTCGTGTCAAATTACAGACTGGTACAATTATTTATTATAACCGGAATTATGGTAATTATTTTTAATTTATTATTATTTTTTCAATTTGTAAAACAGGAAGCAAAATTTCAGTCTAATTTATTTTTACACGCGAAGGAAAGATAATTTATTTTGATTTAATTAATATGATTTGAAAAAAAAAATCCCATGTTTCGTATCACCCTGTATGTTTTAGTCCAAAAGATTTAGCTAGATCTATAATAGCCTGATCCGGCTATTTGTCAAGGTCATGGTTGATTATTTTTTTATTTGTAAAACTCTCAACTTGAGTACGTTTATTGAAAATATCGCTGGTATTTTTCTGACGGCTGGGCTATTGTACTAGATCAATAAGACCGCACGGTGAGAGCTGCTTATGTGGAAAAGCTTTTTACACACATTATAATGGACCTTTCTATATCTCAAGCTCCAAAAAATGCGGCATCAATAGGCTGTGAAATATCTTTTGTTGGTGTAAAAATTTAAATTGCAAAAAACTTATGATTTTACTTTACTTTAGTGTCAGTTTTAGAATGACATTTTGTTTAACTGAAAACTGTTTTTTTTTCTGTCACAAATTCAATGCTCTAGAAACTCTGACAGCATGTATACTTTGGTAAGTTTATCTGAAGCCGTGAAAGGAATGCAGTCGAAAACATTCGATATTGCCACGTTTAACTACGAAAAAGCTAAAGTACTAAGTATGTAATGATAATCATTAGAAAAGGGACTTTTTATTATTAACAATAGATTAAAGGTTAAATCTTTAATGTGCTTGTTTCTTTGGATTCTTGCTATTAACATTATTTTTTTAAATTATGAATATTAAAAGATGAGCACTTTTCCAAGTTTGTTACGGGCTTTTTCAAGCTCTGGCAACGTTGTACGAAAACCATAATTACCACACCCTCCGAATTACATAATTGGTGATTTTTATCGAAAACTGACTTCTTATTGGCAAGCGCGTGCGTGTGTTTTTCCCTCTCACTTCCTCAATTGACTGATATTGATTTATCCAGTGGCGTTGGTATTGTCAGTGACCTTTATTTTTTCAATTTTACTTGGTAAAATAGGTACCGTACGCCATTTGTACTTTTATGACAGATATGCGCAAGTTTCCTCGGCTCTTACCGATGCCCCGTAGGTTCAGATAAACTTGCCAAACTATAACTAGACTTAGGGTCGTAAAAAAAATACATTTTAACGAAACAGCACAAGTTCAAGGACGTATTTACGGATGCCTAACCTAACTGCTCACTCTATTTTATTTATTCATAATATAAAACTATATTGTATCTTGGATACCGTTCCAAATTTGTCGACACGATGAATAGAAGCAACAAAAATATTTTTTTTTGAAATTGTAAGTTGTAGAAACTTACTATGAGTTTATTTTGAGACTGTGACAAAAAATTATTGGAACGTATCCATACAACTGAAATTTGTTTATACTTCTCGATTAAACATCAACTAAAATCGTGTTTTGTACATTATTTTTAGGTTTTAAACTACATACAGGGTGTCTCTAAATTAAAAAGCAATAGTTTCGAGTCAACAGAAATGTTGAATAAACTTTTTTTGAGGAAATAGGAAAAACCCATGATAGTTTTTTACAGACAATCATTTCCTGAATGGATGCAGATGCACACTGTATATTATAGAGGGTGTTAAAAATATTGAATGAGTATTTCTATAGTCTATATAGAAAGGACAAGGAGTAATAAATCATTCATTTAAGTAGATTTCATAGACGTACCAAAATATATTTTAAGAGGGTATACCGTAAGGTACATTTTGTATTGAACAACCCAGTTTGTCGTTAGGTTTGCAGCCACCATCTGGAAAAGGAAAAAGACTTATCATTGTCCATGTTGGAAGTTCTGAAGGTTTTGTTGATGGTGGATTATTAACTTTTATTTCAAAACGCACGGGGGACTATCACGAAGATATGAATGGGGATGTCTTCGAGGAATGGTTTGTTCAAATGTTGGATCTGATTCCAAAAGGGGCTGTTATTGTTATGGACAACGCAAGTTACCATTCACGGTTACGAGAAGCATTGCCCACAAGTCGTTGGCGTAAAGCAGAGCTTTTGGAGTGGCTTATTTCGAAAAATATTAAGTTTCCAAAAGATCCACTAAGGAAAGAACTCTACAGAATTGCAAAAATGAACAAGAATAAATACAAAACCTACATTTTAGAAGAAATGGCTTCTTCTCGTGGTATATCAGTTCTTCGACTTCCCCCTTATCATTGTGAACTTAATCCCATAGAATTAATATGGGCTCAGGTAAAGGGGGAAGTTGGAAAAAAAATACTACTTTAAAATAAACGATGTTGTGAAATTGTTTGAGAGTGCTGTAAGTCATGTTAGTAAGGAAAATTGGACAAACTGTATCGAGATGTTATCAAAGTAGAGGCAAATATGTTGAAAATTGACAATATTTGTGATGATTTAATCGACCCTATTATTATTAATGTCAACAACGATTCTTCCTCTTCCGAGTCGGATATAGAATAAAATGTAAGTAATAAATGTATTCCAATAATTATTTCTTTTCATTTTTTATTATATTATAATTTAAAACGTATTTTTTCCCAAAATACACACCACTGCATTGCGTTATTGCTTATCTGCTAATCCTTTAACAATGAAGAAACCCTAAACTTTGCTACAGCTGAAACAAATACGGGGTCGATCTACCTGGTTTTTAGATTTACGGAAGAAATGTAATTTAAAGTAAGAGATTCATCAAAAATTTCATGGTGCTCCCTGTAAAGGTTTTGCATACTTAATTAGGGTTTATTACTATTAACCCCTCTACTTCCACATACATAATTAAAAGTTTTTGCAAAAATGCTTTTCAGTGATGTTAATAGTTGTTATACAGGGTGTATCTGTAATTATTACTAGAGGTAGACACTGTAATCACTTGGTTAACAATAGAGCTCACCCATAAGGTTTAATATCGATTGCAAGCATCAATAAGAGGTCTTATAAAATATTCTGTTGAATAGGCTCGATTGTACTTTACGAAAGATTAAAAAATATACAAGAAACTCGGGGTGAAAACAGAATCGTGATAAAGAAAGAGCGTTGGATTCGTCTGATAAGCACCACAGAGCGTTAACGTAGACTCAGGTGCAACATAAACAGGTATTAAATAATTATTTATTTAGAGGTTGTTTTATTTTTGGACGGATTATCTACCTTGTACTGATAAATACACCGAAACCGGTCTAATTACAAACCGAAACCAACCATTTTCAACTTCGAAGTATAATTCAATGTCCTTCGTGGCATATAGCCAGGGAAGTAGTTGTTACTTCTTAATGAACGGTCTTTGTTGTTTAAAAAGTGATTTCCAAATTTGTAAGGCATTATAATAGTATTAAGCTATTATTTATAACATTTATCGATAACTTTCTATATTTAAAAATGAAAATTGTTTCGGGAAACTGTAATTTAGTAAACTGTTATCCTTCCCAAAGCATCCTGCTCCATTACATTTGGAGGTCTTAAAACATCTGGTTTTCTAATCTTATTAATTATTGATTTAATATCCCGGATGGAATTTCCCCAATGTAAATATTATTGGAAGCCAATTTTAGAAATTAGCTCGAAAGTGCAAAAATCTAATTCGACTTGTTTATTGTATTAAAGTAAGTTTGCTATGAAAAGAAAATGGTAACTGATATACAGTTAGAACCAATTAATTAGATTTACTAGACAAGTGAGATAGCGATATCGTTTTATATAGCAACCAGTGTAAACCACTGAGTAGCGTGCAAGCTGTAGTCGTACTAGAAAGTTTATAAAATGTATGATCATCAAATGTTTTTGTTTTAACCGTTAAAAAATATGTAATAGATATTTACGTAATTAGTTATGAAAAGAGCGATATTGTTCAACAAGCGTAATATTTGCCAAAACTAGCGCTAGCGAGTTCTGCAAATTACGCGTGTTGAACAATGTCGCTCTCTTCATAACGTGTTTACGTACAACGTTTTATCTAATTCCGCGCTTTCATAATATTCAATAAAATCTTCAATTACAATGATAATATTGAAGTGGAATCAAATGGTGTTAGAAGTATTGTTACTATGATGTATTCACCCAGAAAATTGACTTACTTTAAATAACTGTTTCCTGAATAATGTTTTCAATGTTTATAAATCTCAAAATACTATTGAATTAAAATAATGGGTTAATTGTACAGTTTAAATAATGAAATAATTGTCAGTTTTGACAGTACCTACCTAATTAATAAATTATTCTTTGAAACTCATGTGGTATCTCTATGTTGAAACATAAACAGTTACGTAAAGTTTTTACATAACTACTTTTCATAACTGATATATGGAGGTTACGAAAAATGTGACGTTACCTAACGTCAAGGAGTGTCGTAAAGTGTCACATTTGATAGCGGAATTAGATAAAGGTCTATTAAACTATGAATTTTACAAATTGCTTAATACAGCGTGTACACGGTACACGGATGGAGTGTCATATAGGTGAAAAGTGGACACGCTGTATTTTTAATGTCCGTAAAATGTACAGGGAGTGTAAGAGAGGAAGCTATAGAATGGCAGAGAGACGATGTTTAGAGAAGTGGGCGTTGCGTGGAGTGGGAGTATGTTGTTCTCTGTTGGACATGTATAATTTTATTTATGATGCTTGCAAGCTGCATCGCAAGCTCCAGTGGAATTTTCATATACAATACCACGAGAGTGATAGAATTTTATACACATAGATTTGATATATTGAACGTAAAAAAATTGCCGCGACAAGACAAAAAATTGCCAGTTCAAAACCTTCAAATTTTGTCAGTTATCAATTTACTCTAGTGAAATAGTCACGTGAATTAAAGAAAATTATTAGACAAATATGTTAGATAGATTTTTGGGAAATACTTTTATACTTTATGAAACGAGTGATTAAAGATGTTTTTGACACTAAGTGCTCACTATATTTTTTCTACGACCGCAGGTAAAAAAAACATAATTAAATTATATTCACAGACAATTATTGACGTGTCATTGAAAAATCAGATAACATAGAACTACAAATTTATCGCGAAATATTAAATATAAATGACAGATGTGACGTTTAAAAAACAAAAGATAAACGAGATTTGATTTATTCGTTTTACAAATGTCAATATTCCAACGATTATGTGACACATGCAATCGGATGTGACACTACGTCACTGACTTGGCTCTCAATGCCACGATGTCTGATTATACCCCTTTATTATTGAGAACGCACTTGTGAAAGGTGAAGAGGACGTGTCACGTTTGAAAAAAGGTAATTGCACGTATTAGAGGGAGTCGCGAAGCGGTGGTATTTGTGTGTCTGCTTGAACATGTTCAAATATGTTACAGGGGGTCTCACGAAAATACGATCATTTTAAAAAAAATTTCATAAGGCTGTCAAACAAAAATTAAATGACGCAGCTTGTTGAAAATTTGACAGTAGTTTAAAGATTGACAGAAACAGTGTTGCATTTAAAATTATTACCAACTTTAAAATTCTTACTTTGACTATGGTAGCAATAGGCTTGTGCTGAGTGATGAGGGGTTGTTGGTCCTTCGGTAAAGGAGGACACGGCGGTGGGATTTCCTTGGGCATGTTTATTTTCATAGGAATAGCATCCTCGAGCAGTCTTTCTTTCATCTCGTAGAGATACGGGCAACGCTGCATAGTCGCAATACGTTACTACTGAAACCAAAATTCATTTTGGAATCTCTGTTGTCAATTTGACAAAAAATCGGTTCATTTAAGTAATCTGAAAGAAAAAATTATGGAAAACTAAATAAATTATAATTATAGAAAGAAATAATGAGATTGGTTGAAAAAGTGTCACTACATTTTAAAAAATATTTAGAAAAAAAATTATTTATCTTGTATCTCATTAAATATAACAAAAGATTTGATAGAGATTTATCAGGAATGTTCTGTCGCGTCACTATACGCGAAAAAAAATATTTGCATTCAGCGACCCAAAAAACCCCCCTTAACGATTTTCGGTTCGTCTTTTTCGAATGTGTCTGGAAAAGCCTAGGAGAAGATGTTCAGGTCCAGGTTGCAGTGCACCAGGTGCTCGGGGGATCGTTTTCAACGTCAAAGTCTGCTTTAGCGACCCATAAAACTCCCCCACAATGATTTTTGGGTTGTTTTTGACACTCTTGTCAGGAAAATTCTCGGAGAGGACGTCTACGTCCAGGTTGGGGCGCACCAGGTGTGCGGGGGGTGTTCGCCGATGCGATATTTGAATTCAGCGACCCAAAAAACCCCCGGGCGCCAAGTGTTTTTCCTTCCCCGCACGAATTCTGGGAGTGTTCCACGGAGATGACGTTCGTCGGCGTTCCTGAGCCCCAGGTGGTCAGGGTGTCAATTTGAACATCATAATCGTGATCAGCGACCTCGAAAACCCCCGAGTACCCATTCTGGGCCAGTTCTGACTCTTTCTTACAAAGTTATTAAGTTGTCCGAAGGGCGTCTCAAAAAATGCATTTTTCGAATGCATTTTTGGCTGCAACAATGATTTTGGACAAATGAAAACTAGGTAACTTTTTTACAAATAATTTTTGCAAGCGAATGCCGAAAACCGCATTCCGATCGGTGCTGCCCGAAATTTTTTTAAGGCCTTTTTTCGCGTATAATGACGCGACTAAGAGTAAATAGTTTACAATGTATCAGTTGTGGTTGTAAATAAATATAGTGTGAAATTCGTGCGGAAAGTTGTTTTAGAACTGCTGGTTGTATCACGATTACTCTCTATTTCAAAGTATTTAAATTGTAGTGAATTAAAATATACCTACATGGAAAATAGAAATATACTAAATAAGATGTACATACAGAGTTCGGCAAAAGTCCGGAACCAGACAAATATCGCAGAAAATATACATTTTTTGGAAAATCTTTTTATACCACAAATTTTACTCCAACTTAAACTATAATTTGAAAATAATTTGAAATATACAGGGTGTTCCAATAAAGTGTGGCGTATCAAAGTTATATTTTTTCTTATGGAACACCCTATATTTTATTGCATTTTCTGATTTCATGAAATGTGTAAGTGGATAGTGATTTTTCTGTGAGACAGGCTATATCTTTTTAACCACTCGGTATATGATAGCAGAACCCTATATTTTCTGGAGGCTTGAAACGTGATCTATTTAGTTTCTTACCACAGAACACACCCAAGGGTTTCTTACAACAACTATGCCAAGATCATTAGTTTGAAATTTAGAGAGAATTGCAGATGTTTTAAAATGGATTTAACATACAATTTAGGAACTTTGAGGCTTACACCATTCGAAAGAGGACATTTTTTTAATATGATCAACTATTAAAATACAGGGTGTCCCATTTAAAATAAGCCTGATACTGCACATTGAATGATCTAATAATGAAACTTAAAGTTCTGAACACCCTGTAAAGAGGTATTTAGTACTCAATCGTGGAATACAATCAACGAATGTCCAACTATTTAGATGTGAGAGAATATTTGCTAAAATTTGTTATATCAATGAGTTATTATTTTTTTGCGAAATGTTTACATTTTTAAAAAAGTCAGCATAACTCGAAACCCTCTGTATTTAGGTATAGGGAACCATTATGAAGGAGTATCATATTTTTTAGTGGCAATCAGAAAATGCAATGAAATATAGGGTGTTCCATAAGAAAAAATATAACTTTGATACGCCACACTTTATTGGAACTCCCTGTATATTTCAAAATATTTTCAAAATATTTTCAAATTACAGTTTAAGTTGGAGTACAATTTGTGGTATAAAAAGATTTTCCAAAAAATTCATATCTTTTTCGATATTTGTCCGGTCCCGGACTTTTGCCTAACTCTGTATAAGAATAATAAAAGACAAAGAAAAATAAAGGGATGATGAGTGAAAAATTGCGCGCTATTAAAATAAATACTTACATTTAGTGTCCTGCTACTAATCTGTGCATTCAAAAAAAAAAAACTAACAATATTGATAATAACTGTTAAAAAAAATATACAAAAACTACCCTATCTAGGCCACCACTCTATTTATATATCGCCATTTTGAGCGAGGACGTTACCCTGTACCCGTAGCAACAGTTTGTTTGTTGTTTATTTTGAAAACACACCAAAACAACTCCTAAACTTTACAAAGAACCCCGTCTTATTCTTTAAACTTTTCTTAAAACTGTCACTTAAAGACTATAAACACAAAAAGGCACCCTAGATATTTAAAGTGCAATCGTAAACATTGCTGCACACACTACTGCAACTTCAAAATAATTACACGTCCGCATCGATTCCTACGTAGTAAATTTATTGTTATTCTGAGACCGCACGCTCTTTATGCCATTACAAACAGTTACAAAATCCAATGCAGAACTATTTTAAAACGAGGAAGTCTATAAAAACAAACAGGAAGTAGAAGTAGTGTTACAGGAAGATGTAAACGCGCCTTAAGAATATTTATTTTGACAAAAAATAGGAGCACTTACCGATAGATATATATATTTTTTAAAGATATGAACACATTACAAATCACAATTTAAATTGATAGAAAATACTAATAGTAAAGCTACATCTATTTTATAGAGAGAGATCTGTAAATAGATCGCCCTACTCAGCACCGAAATATAGAATGAAATTTCCCGATTTTCATGTACGGCTACTGCGCGTGTTTGAAAACGATTTCGACCCTACATCGGCCCTATAAAAGGGCGTAAGCCAAGGTCGTACGCTGAGGGGTTGTAAATACCATTCTACAGTTTTTTTTTCATGTTATTTTCGGGGAAAACAAATACATATCAACATTAACAATAAATATAAAAGAAGTTTTAGTGTTTTATTTGTTTTTCACTTGCTGTGTTATACAGGGTGTCCCACGACTATCTGTATAATATGACAAAATACTTAAAGTAGAATCATGAAAATTTTTACGTTTCGGTTTTCGGATGCGATCTTTTTAACTAAAATATTTTCAAAGATGACAGACTTCCGGTTCTACCGGAAGTCGACTGTAACTTTGTTATTTTAAATGGAACACCCTGTATATTAATACATTTTTAAAATCTATTTAAAATTTTAGTATACTTTTGTCTGAAAACTTTTTTCGAAAAATGCATATTTTTTGAGTTATTAATTTTTTGGTAAAAAATTTGACGGTTGCAGACCCTTACAAATTATTTTTTTAAGAGGATACCCTTGAAGATATGAAAATGGTTTCTGTTGGGTTGCTTTTAGCAAGGTCAGAACTATTTGAATCTATGTTGAACCATTTTTCATTTTATACAGGGTGTGTATAGAAAGTGTTCAAAGTTTAACTTCATAAATATCAAATTTCTTTATTTTTTCAAATAGAACCTTCCGGTTTTTTCCATTTTAATGCATTCAGGGGTAAAAAATTACCCCCGAATGCATTAAAATAGAAAAAACCGGGTGGTTCTATTTAAGAAAATGAGGAAATTTGATATTTATGAAGTTAAACTTTGAACACTTTTTATACACACCCTGTATAAAATGAAAAAATTTTCACTATAAATTCAAATACGTCTGACCTTGCTAAAAGCAGCCCAACAGGAACCATTTTCATATCTTTAAGGATATCTTCGTAAAAAAATAATTTACAAGGGTCTGCAACGGTCAAATTTTTTACAAAAAAATCAATAACTCAAAAAGTATGCATTTTTCGAAAAAAGTTTTCAGACAAAACTATACTAAAATTTAACGTAGATTTCAAAAATGTACTAATATACAGGGTGTTCTTTTCAAAATAACAAAGTTGCCTTCGACTTCCGGTAGAACCGGAAGTCTGCCATCTTTGAAAATATTTTAGTTCAAAAGATCGTATTCGAAAACCCAAACGTAGAAATTTTCACGATTTTACTATAAGTATTTTGCCATATACAGATAGTCTTAACTCGTCGTATACTATCTTCTGTATGTTCCTTGTGGTATATTATTCATTCTTTTTTTAATTTTTTGGGAAATTAAACCACATTTGGTGGTGGTGTATTAAGTGTTGCCTAACGTCAAGTGTGTGTGTGTGTGTGTGTGTGTGTGTGTGTGTGTGTGTACCCGATACCCAGTTTAATAATAAATAATACACAACCAACTTCAAGGACATTTCTAGCACAATCTTTAAACCATTTTACCAGTTCATTTTTGGCACTTTTCCAAATAGTGAAGTCATATCCATGATTCCAATAATATATTTAACATTCTAGATGATATTAAATCGTTATTTTTTTGAAAACGAGAATAATGAATACAATTATCTTGGGACACCAGGTATATATAGATAGGTAAAGAATACACCATTATAAAATACGTAACTACTGTCGAAGTTCAAATACTGGATATTGTCGATTTATCAAAATATTATATGACCTACTTTTATAAAAGTATCCTTTAGAAAAAAAAATGAAGCTACCGCCCTGTATAGCAGGATTCTAAAAGGAAGTGATGTCAACGTCGCGGGTGTATCAGACTGCAGGACGCCTTCAGTTGCACAGATGGGTCCGTTTCAAACAAAGACACAAGTTATAGTTCCACCTGTATATTTTATGTAGGATCACGAAATTTGAAATCATTTATAATATATTGTTAAAAGCGATTAGATCTTAAGACGAATTTAGTCCTTAAAGTGAAAGGATCACATATGTTTAGAAAATTGTACAATGCGTTTTACAAATTTTGATCTGTACAGTCTACTATTCGTAGAACTATCTATCTATCTATCTAGGACTACCCCATCCCCCAGTGTGATACAATTTACCCTCACTGGCTGGTTAATCAAACACAAATTGAGGTTCAAAGGGGATACTTTCAACGAGGGTGAATTCCAGAAGGCGTAGTTATAGGGAGTTAAAAATGTGTGTTGTATTCTAATATGTAGGAGTAAAGACAACCTTTTGCTGATACCTTTTTGGTGCGACAGTGGTAAACAAATTTACATGGTTAATTGACCTTTGAGAATCGGTCAAAGGTGACATGCCATATCATATTCTAAGCCTTTTATAATTTCATGCTTTACAGGTGCTTGATTTTCAAAAGAAATTTGGTTATAAAACCGTTTTTTAATACAAAGGACCTTCAATTTTATCAATAATAGGCCAGTCGGTATGGGTCGGTATCAGTCCCACCAAATCAAACATAGTACCCTATACCAAAAGAAGGGTCCTGGTGGGATTGGGACCACTATTCCTTCAAGGTACGGAGATTCCAATGGTTATGGAAGTTAAATATCTCGGGGTGATTATTGACTCGAGATTAACATGGACCAAACAAATGGAAAAAGTAGCAACAAGATCGGAAACCACATTAATGATGGCAAGACGAACTTGTGGGAAAACATGGGGGTTGAGTCCGCGAATGATTCACTACTGGATATACAGGGTAGTGGTTAAACCCATAATAACATATGAGTCTTTGGTCTGGTGGACAAAGACGACACAAAACAACGCAATGAAGAGACTAGGCAAGGGGCAAAGACTTGCTTGTCTCAGTATTGCAGGGTTCATGAGAGGCACGCCAACGGCAGCACTAGAAGCCTTATTTGGCTTTCCTCCATTACACCTCGTGATAATGGGGGAAGCAAGGATGGGGCTATTTAGGCAGCAAAATAACCTGAGCAACAAAATAGTTAGATCAGGACACATATCCATTAAGGACATCATAAGTGAAGCCATTTTAGACATGAAAATAGACTATATGGCCACTAAACTTCTCCCCAGTCCAAAATATGAGGTAGAAATGCCTCACAAAAAGGACTGGCAAGACCCAAGCAGACTGAAGCTTCCCCGAGGAAAGACCTGGTACACAGACGGAGACGGGTCACAAACTGGGGAAGGGACAGGAGCAGGTGTGTATAGTGAAATGAGAAACACACAAGATGCTCCTTTTCACTAGGAGAACATACCTCTGTATTTCAGGCAGAGATCTATGCTATCCTAGAATGTGTTAGAATTAACAAATATAGGACTGACACTCATAGGATAAACATACTAACTGATGGCCAGGCAGCCCTTGCAGCTTTAAACAGCCGCAAGGTAACATCCAGACTGGTAGAAGAATGCGAGAAAGAAAAATCAGCCGTATTGCTAATTACTTGTAGTTGTTACTCCTAACGAACTACAAATCCCTCTGTATATTAAATAATATAATTTTTTTTTAAATCTATTCATTGACTATATAACAGGCACCAAAGAAATATAAATATAATTATTTACAGCCTTACTAGACATCTACATCCATTTCGAAGCATTAACTAGTCTCTATTACAGTAAACTTTTATATCCAACTAAAGTTTCTAAAAAATATCGAAAGATGGCAGCACCGTATATTTTTTATAAAACCGAAATAATTAATATACAAAAATACCATTGTTACTTAGTTTACAAATATAATTTTTTTAACTAGTACCGAAATTAAATATTGATCTTTACACTGGTGCTTATATTATTATTATTATTATTATTGAATGGGATTATAGAGTTGCATGTGTTTTTGACGTAAACTTCAAAGCAAATCAAAACAAAACCTGTTTCACATTTCACATTGTACTGTGTCAGGTCGAAGTACCAAGTGCAAATCGTATAAACCTCATTAGTTGTCGAACAAAAATTATTAATTGTTGATGTCCTCGCACACGAACCTCCAGTTTTAAGTTGTATATGATTACCTGGTATCTATGTAAACTTGTCATTTGTTGTCGGTATGAGCTAGCAGTGTATGGTGTGATAAGATACATTATATTAATTGTGATAATTTCTCTAGTAGTGTTTTTGTGTTTCGAAGTTTTTAATCATTCGTTTGTAGACTTTGTTACTAATTTAGAACGTAAAAAAGTTTAAAAATGGCGCAAGAAGTACTTTTAAAAAAGAATAATTCTTCAGATGTGAAAGTGCAAATATTTCCTAGTCAAACTAAAAAATTAACTCATCTTCCACATAGAGAAAAGGTCGATTTAGCATTTTCTGATTTGGAATACGTCGTGAAGCAAGGAAAAAGTAAGTATATATTTACATGTATAAATTTAAATAATTGAAACTCATTAAAGTACCTAATTGTATGGAGAAATATTTACTTAAATCCTTCACTACACCATAGAAATATTATATATTAAATCTTTGTAGTGGGCAAAATAATTATCAGTAAATTTGCTTAATAATTATCTTAAAATTACCTAATAAAACTGAACATTTTCTCTTTTAAGCAATAAAGTGTGTAGAAATTGTGAACTTATGTATGCAAACCCACAAAAAGTATAAATTATATACCTAGTGTAATAATTAGTAAAAGTAAAATGATAATATAATACAGTACAAATGACAAAAATATGTATAAATTTTAAAATTATGTGAAACAGAGTGTGAAACAATGAAAATTATCTTGGAATCCATAAGATTTGATAATCTGCTATCCATTTATTAGTCACCAAGATTATATTTAAAACAAATTCTCTTTATGTCCCTGGCTCCATTTTCTTTAAATATATAAAGTACCTATAATTCTGCAGTACTTTTCCACAGCAAACTTCCCTTAACTCTGTTCAAGCAAGTTTTCTCCCCATAAATCCTCTATTTCATAACAGATGGATATGGAATAAACTTTTGTTATTCTTATCCTAAGATTCCTACGGGAAATAGGTCTAAAGGAGGGAGCTACTAGTCTCCGACACTTTCTTTAGTAAAGTGCACAATATATCTTTTAGGTCTCCATGAATTACTTACATAATTTTATCCTATTAAATCAAGGTTCAAGAGGCTTGATAAGCATTTGCTGATGAATCTATCTATGTTCATTTTTGTCATTGTTCTGTCACTCATAGTTAAGCTCCTTTTGGGTTTATTTATAGATTCTAGTTTTTAGAGCCACAGTGTTAGATAATAAATATAAATTTGTGGCTTTTGAACATTATGAGGGTACAAGTATTTCCGTTTGAAAGACTTATGCTGTTTCCTTGTGCTTTTTGAGAGTCTGGAGTAAATCCTTTTTCTTATGTATGAGATAGACAAGTTTTTTAGGTCCGAAAGAATTAATTTAATGATTTTTATCTAAATTATTTCATTTTGTATATGCACAATGGTTAACACTTGTCTCAAGACCTCCACAGTAAGTGATTGAGTCATTGTTTATGATGCAAAACCTTATTTAAAGAAAGGGGACAACGAGGGGGGCCAAAGCGTCTTAATTGTTTAGCAAACTTTTTAGATCATTTCAAATCTTTAAAGAATTTCATAATCACAATTAGCTGCAGTAAGGACTTTGCATTTCTGCATCAAGGTAATTAAGTAATTACTTTCAGCATCTCAGTAATTTACCTAATGGCATTTAATGTAAATTTATTTTTTAACTTGTTGAAAATACTGCCTGCTATTTCAAAATACACATTTTTTTATTGCAAAATAACAATCGTCCTATCAGTTTCTACGTGCACTTAAAAGCATACATAATTTCCTAATGGCAAGTTTTAGTTTCGTTAATTACTTTTAACAAAAAAATAGAATATTGCCTCAACCATTTATTTGATAGAATTTAAAGAACATAACAAAACATTGCGTCTGTCGAGGACATCACACAACTGTAAAATGCTTCAAATATTTGATAGTTAACAAATTAAAAGTTAAATTTGACGAATAATTTGAACGATAGTCATTAACTCTAAAGTGTATCAATAATGTGCGGTTTCAAATACTAACATTATGCAATACTTACATGGAAGTTGCAACATTTCGAAATTCAGCAAATTGATTCTTGGCCAACTTGAACTATTTTCCTCGGTAAAACCTTGTTCTGCAGCTAACATTTCTTTGATTTACTTTTGGTAATATAATCCTGAGATTCTTAATAGTTTATAACCAGTAAATTTCAATTAAACGGTGGAAAACCTACATGAAACCAACAACGGAGGTTCGAAAGTTATACAAAATGGCGCCTTTTCAAAAGAAGACGTCTGTGATTGGTGGTTGAGCTAATATGGCGGATTTTTATTTTTTGTATTTAAATTTTTACTACAATAAATTGCAGTGTAAAAATTGAGTGATTTATTAAGAAACTGCATTCTATATAACTATTACAGTTATTATTCTGTAATCATGCAATGTATTGAATATTTGCGATTATGGATCCTTCGATTCCAAGTAGTTCCAAGGTATGTGTTATCTATGGTTCCAAATAGTGCATTGCATGTTATCTATGGCATTGTCTACAACCGTTGAGAGAAAAATGTACGAAAACGGCTGAGTGTAGACCATTTACCATTTAGAAATACCCTCGGAAATACCAAAATAATGGGGTAAGTAGGTATAATAAATAAAACACACAGAACCAAATATGAAAAACCAAAATCCATAATCGGTTTACAGGTGATAAAATACTGTCCCGTTTATTGTTTACGTCTTAAAAATTCCCATCATTTATCTATTCAATATACCTATACCAAAGGAAAATTTATTCCTTATATTCACAGGTGATCTCCAAACTCCTTAATGCTATTTTAATGTTTTATTGCTATACTTTTAATTGTATAATTCATTACAGTGGTAATTTAAATCTAATCAAAAACGCATTTGAAACCAGAGTACCTAATTGTTATAGAAATTTTCACAAATGAACCTAACATTATATTGTTTCGATACCACCTTACTCAACTTAAAAAAATGTAGCAGCCCCTTTTGAGAGGTTTTTTTTGTGATATATGCAAACACTGTTTTCTTTTGCTAGGTATACATAACCTCAAACAATGTAATCCATTTCCATTGTATAGAATAGAAAAGAAAAAGTTTCATATCATATAGGTACTTAAAAATTATGATAAGTGATATTGAAGAAAATGAAATTAATCAAATAATACAAAATTACAGCTGCATGCATAAAATAATGTAATATTTCCCATAAAGTATGTTGTAATACCCATTATAGTTAGTGTGAATGATGAGAGACAAGTGTTATCAATTATTGTAGTCGAAAGTTCAAAGTATAAAAACCATGAAATAGGAGTAAGAATAGAAATAATCATTCTGCTTTTTGTGGAAAATTTCACTATAGTGAGGGACTGTAAACTTTTTCCCAAAGTTCATTAGGAATTTTTTACAAAAAGTTAGGTTATGAAACTATAAGAAACATTTTTATAACGGATTGAACTCAAAACATTTAATTTCATGTAAGTATTTTAACACTTTATGGTTAATTTGTGGATATATTTTATTAAAACAAAAACGCTTAACCTAAAAAAAAGCAATTTCCTTATCACGACCATTCAATTACTATACACAACTTCAGAAGATTCATGTTGCGGTGACCTAGACACCCATTTTTGCATTCTTTAAATGAGGTCATAAGAGCAATTTGTAAAATGCTTATTTTTTTGTAAAAATAACTAGAAAATTTAATTGTTATATCAACAAAACGACATTCTTTTTCCGGTTAATGAAATTATTTTGCAACCTCGGAGAAAGCTATCAGAAGTACCTACCTACCTAGTTATTACTGAAAATATTCCGTTGTTGCTTATTATTTATTTAAAATAACAAATATTGGTAAATGTTTGTTTGTTTATCTATTTCAACTATTTTTCCTAATGTTAGGGAATGCAATAAACTATTTATAAAAATCAAGAACAATATCAAAACAACTTACGGCCAAGTCTCACCTTTTTTATGATCCTATAACAACAAAAACAACAACAAAAAAACGCCAGATTATTATCTTTATTAACTTATTCAATTTGCGTCAATTCCATAATAAAAAGTTCCTTTGAAAACAATATTTTCAAGAATTAGTATTCAAAGAGAACAGTATAATCCTTAGAATGACAACCTTGCAGCTGCTATGGGATTTTGATTATTTTAAAATGAGATACATTTACGGACTTGAAATTGTTATTCTCATGCAGCTCACGGATCATTTTCGGAATATAATTAACGTTATTAAGCAGTTTTCAAAGCACCATCCAAAATACTTACCTCCGGCTTAACGTTAGAGTCGCCAGAATGATTCGGTGGCACAAGTATGTCACACATTTACTAAACAAAAGCTTATTTGACAAATACGTCGGATGTATATCCATTATACAGCCCTGATTTAGTAACCAGTGACTTATTATTGTCTCATATCAAGAATAAACTGCGTGGTCAATGTTTAAAATACAATTTTGATGATCAAAACAAGCGGTTTGAACTGAACGGCTTCAGGCTGTTGCCAATTTATTATTTTTTCCCTACACTCCAGGATAAAACTTGGGTAATTGAGTAATTCCAAACATTTTTGTTAGCGCATAACATCTGAACTAGTCATGACATCGAGAAGCGATTTTACTATAGTCATATTTTTATCAAATCAGAACACGCAGAGGTTACAGAGATTACAAAAGGAGAAAAAATCAACATTTTTTTTTCGAAATTTTTCAATATTTGGCGCTGGGAGGAAGGTAGAGAAAAATAAAAAATACCACCGTGTAGGGGGAATGTTTTGCAACAAAAAAGGTCTCTTGCGTTTCTTTCGCCCGAGCAATGGTTTGTCCGGAGAAAATTCGGTAAACTAAGTATGTGTTCCGCATTCGCGCGACTCTATTTTCTGAAGCGCGGCGGAGTACATTATAAACTATTGTACAGTTATAATGTCAGCTTTAAGGTGGCATTTTTTTGTCATAGCACATTATAGTCTGTACAGAAAGTACGAGGAGTAATAAATCATTCATTTAAGTAGATTTCATAGACGTACCAAAATATATTTTAAGAGGGTATACCGTAAGGTACATTTTGTATTGAACGAATGAGTTGCAGCTATGCTAAAGAATATACGATTTAGGTCAGAGGTAACGGGATGTACTAATTTTAATAAAAAAAAGTGATAGAGGTACATAAATTTTAGTAAGTTTGATAAAGAAAGGCAACACAGTTTATTCATAATAGAAAACAAACCAATCTGTAACAATAATTATTTTATATATTTTTGTATATATGTGTGTATAAATGCTGGATATACAGTTTCCATTAAAACATTAAAACATTAAAAGCGGAAGGCAGGCATTCGTGGAAGGTTTGTCGTTAGGTTTGCAGCCACCATCTGGAAAAGGAAAAAGACTTATCATTGTCCATGTTGGAAGTTCTGAAGGTTTTGTTGATGGTGGATTATTAACTTTTATTTCAAAACGCACGGGGGACTATCACGAAGATATAAATGGGGATGTCTTCGAGGAATGGTTTGTTCAAGTGTTGGATCTGATTCCAAAAGGGGCTGTTATTGTTATGGAAAACGCAAGTTACCATTCACGGTTACGAGAAGCATTGCCCACAAGTCGTTGGCGTAAAGCAGAGCTTTTGGAGTGGCTTATTTCGAAAAATATCAAGTTTCCAAAAGATCCACTAAGGAAAGAACTTTACAGAATTGCAAAAATGAACAAGAATAAATACAAAACCTACATTGTAGAAGAAATGGCTTCTTCTCGTGGTATATCAGTTCTTCGACTTCCCCCTTATCATTGTGAACTTAATCCCATAGAATTAATATGGGCTCAGGTAAAGGGGGAAGTTGGAAAAAAAATAAACAATTTAAAATAAACAATGTTGTGAAATTGTTTGAGAGTGCTGTAAGTCATGTTAGTAAGGAAAATTGGACATACTGTATCGAGCATGTTATCAAAGTAGAGGCAAATATGTGGAAAATTGACAATATTTGTGATGATTTAATCGACCCTATTATTATTAATGTCAACAACGATTCTTCCTCTTCCGAGTCGGATATAGAATAAAATGTAAGTAATAAATGTATTCCAATAATTATTTCTTTTCATTTTTTATTATATTATAATTTAAAACGTATTTTTTTCCCAAAATATACACCACTGCATTGCGTTATAGCTTATCTGCTAATCCTTTAACAATGAAGAAACCCTAAACTTTGCTACAACTGAAACAAATACGGGGTCGATCTACCTGGTTTTTAGATTTACGGAAGAAATGTAATTAAAGTAAGAGATTTATCAAAAATTTCATGGTGCTCCCTGTAAAGGTTTTGCATACTTAATTAGGGTTTATTACTCCTCGTACTTTCTGTACAGACTATAATTATTTTTGGCAAATATCTCATATATATTATAAATATTATATTCTAATAAAAAAACAAGTATCTCAATAAAAAAAATATTATATAATAAGGTGGCATTGAAACAATTTTTCGAAGGATGGAAACTGTTATTTAGGAGGTCTGTTCCATAGATAAAATTTAAGGATAATTAATTTTTCCTAATTACGAAATACGGCACTTTTCATTATTTTGTAAATTTTAGAAGGCACTATATTTTAATCTATCATGTTGGTGTTGAGTTAAAACGGAATATATTTGAATGTATTATAATATTAAGCATATAAAAATTGGTTTTTATAGATTAGTATTATCAGGGTTAATGATACCAAGTACTTAGGCACTTTGTAGAAAATTTCCAGTAAATATAATTGATTTGATAACATTTCTGTATTAAAAATTTTCCTGCAAATAATAAGCAATCGTTTTCGCTTAAAAATACACCACTACGTATTGAAATTTGGAATTTTATTTATTAGTATGTCTGCAAAATGAAATATTCAAGTGTAACTTTAATACAATTTCTTGATTTATTATGTTTATTCGATTAAATGGTCGCTAGCCTGGTCAGATCGAGAACAATAGCTTTATACTTAAAACGAAATGACCTTTGCCCCCGAAATATTATTATTCTTTGTTGGTGACTAACGATAGCGTATCAGAAACACTTTTTTCTCTATGAATTTCCGTCATAGATTATTAATTCCATTTTTATTAGAGATAAAAACAATACATTTGTAATTCTTATCAGATAAATATTTATCTAGCTGACTGCGTGCCGTTTGTTTTTTAAACAATAAAATCTACTTCAAATACTGACACATTATTGATAATTTTTGTAATTACTACAAAAGGTTTACTTTATAAACAACGTGGCAACAGCGCGGAGTTTATCAAGGTATCGGCACCGTACACTAACTACCGACAAGTAAATTCACTTGCGTCGGAACGTTTGAAAATTTTGGTACATCTTTTCTCTGGCGCCTTAAGCATTTTTCCAAGCTTCACATCTGCAATATAATATAGAAAATGAAAAATGTTTACTTGTATACTACTAAATTACCTCTTTTCTTACCTAATTTTGTCTTTTGCGCATCTAAAAAACTGATTGATATTATGAAACGTCTTACTTTTTGTAACTAGTTGTATAAAGTAAAATTTTATGCAATTGTTGCAATTATTCAAATTAATTCCCGACGACATATTTTTTTCATTGCTCGAACTTGCTGTTATTTGGGAAGCGGCGCACATTGCATTTGATGTTTCACCAAATATTTCTTGCGCTATAAGTTTTTTATTATTCATGGAATTTTCAACATATCCCTCCGCAACAGAGGTAGATTTCCAACCTCCATGCCTCTTTAATTTTAAAATATCAGCGCCACTTTCTGCTAGGAAAGTGGCAGAGCTTCTTCTGAAGCAGTGGCCAGTATATTGAACAGGATTTGAAAGACCAAGAAATTGTGCAATAACTTTTGGCAGACTGCTAAATGTGTTAATTCCCACAGGATTTCTGGTAAATCTTCCATTCGCATATTTTACAAAAAATCTGTTGTGTTTAAGAACCTGGGGACGCAACTTAATATATTTTCTTAATATTTCAACAAGATTCGTATTTTCAATGTCTCCAGAGTTAATTGCAAACTGCCGTATAACTTTTGTTTTTGAAGATGGGATATCAACAGGAAAATGGCTTCCTTCGTCTATAACAACTGGAAGAAATGTTAATTCTGCTTTTCTGCATGCTCCTGCCATTCCAATTATCATTGCAACCTTAGCTATTAAGTATTCTTTGTCATCAGCTTCCACTAAAAATTTGGCAAAATCTTCTTTAATAAAAACTTTTGACTTTTTAGCACTGTACCCGTCCGCTTGCCTTTTAATATATCGCACGCTAAAAACAAAAGTGACAATATATGAAATTTGTCAATTTTTACTTTTTAGTATATTTAAGTTTTACACCAAAAGCGTCACTAAGCGAAATAACATATTTGCCTATATTCCCCCTTATTTCTCCTAGATGGCGCGAATGTCACTTTAAACTAACGAACATTTCACCCGTGCTTTACTTCAATAATGACACTATACCAGTTGTGTCCAAACAGTCGTGCAGTACGCGTCGCGCTCTTATTGGAAAAGTGACATTTTTTGGTTAGTGACAGTGTATTATTTCCAGTTGTTCGAAAATCTTAAGTAAGTAGAATATGTAAAGTGACACTTTTTGTTTAGTGACATATTTTTTCAATAAATATCTAAATTTTTAATAAAGATGGTATTGCAATAGTGACACTATTTGTTTAGTGTCACTTTATCAACACAAACTTGAACATTTTTTAAAAGTTTTTTAGAACAACAGTGACCCTTTTTGTATAATGTCGTTTTTGTATTAAATAATAACTAACAAAATTAAAAAAATTACATTTTAAAGATGTCATATTTTGTTGTGTGTCGTTATTGAAATTCATGACCTGAGCTAAACTGTTTTTTGAGACATTATAACACGCCATCAAAACGTTCGTAATATTAAAAGTAAATTGTAATTTCGTCATATTTTTTTCTGATTCAATATTATTATAAAATATTATATAAAATAATTAAATTTTATAGACTGACAGTATGAACAGAGGCCACAAAATATTGGCGATGACGCTAAACATTGAAAACAAAGAAAATTCTAGCACATCTGAGGAAGAGACCAAAATAACAAACATAAGTAGAACACCAGCTCCTGCGGCCAATGAATGTATTGAAAGCGAAGAGCCATTAACACCTTTTCAAGAAGTAGCCATTTGTTCGAATATTGAAAGCGTTGAAATGTTCAACTCTTTGGACAGCAAAGAAGAAAACACCCGCCGACAATCAATCTCTTCAAACTCCAGCTCAAGTTCATCATCTAGTTCCTCCTCATCAACTTCAGGTCCTAGTTCTTCGTCTGCAGGTCCATTAAATGGTTAGTTAATAATATTTTAGTTGCCCTTTATTAATTGAACTTTGCCATCGTTTATTCATATTTTTAATTTTGCCAGGTTTTTTTGGACACTTCCAATAAAAAAGGTTGAGCTTGTTTAAAAAAAAACAATTTTTTTAACAAGCTCAACCTTTTTAAATTGAATTTAACTGTTTAGCTATACCTATATTATTGTTTTCAGATGCTGAGAATGATCAAGATGAAGAAAGTGAACCTGAACCATTTTCGTCAGGTTCTGAATGTGATAGAACATATCAGCCTCCCACTAAAAAAGCTCGACGAAGAATATTTAGTTCAAGCTCGTTAACAGCTTCTGAAAATTTACAGCAAAACCTAGATCTTCCAGCTGAAAGCGCTACTGATGAAGTTCGGCAGATACCCAGATCTCGAAAAAGATCTGCAAACACAAGGCGTCCTATTATCGCTAAGAATCTCAGAAATTTAGGGCAAGAATACGTATCGGTCTCAAAATCAAAACGAATTATTGAAGCTCGTAAAATGGGACCATCCTGTGGAGATCATTGCCGATTAAAATGCAGGGACAAAATACCACAAGCAGCTCGACAACTGCTGTTTGAAGGGTATTGGGGAATGGGATCGCTTGAGCGCCAAAGAGAGTTTATTGCACGAAGTATGACAGAAATTATTCCTAAATACCAGTACAAGAAAATAAATTCAAACAGAAAATCTAAACATTCCTTTACTTTTGATTTGGATAATGCCAAAGTTAAGGTCTGTAAGATATTTTTTAAAAATACCCTAGGAATAACTGATAGACCTATAAGGACAGTGATTAGTAAAATGGACAGCAGGGGAATCTTAGTTGGAGAAGAAAGAGGGAAGCACAAAAAACATAAAAAAATATCTGATACGCTGATAGATGGCGTAAAAGATCACATCAATAGTATTCCTCGAATAGAGAGCCATTATTTAAGAAAACAAACGTCTAGGGAATACATTGATGGTGGAAAAAATTTAATAGATTTATACAATGATTACAAAAAGAATTGTAATGAAAACAATTTACAGTTCGTTAAGTTACATACCTATAGAAAAATTTTTAATTATAATTTTAATATTAGTTTCTTTATACCGAAAAAAGATCAATGCGATCAATGCACCGCATATAAAGTGGCAGAAGAAGAAAAAAAGAAGGAGCTAGAAGAAGAATACAACCGACATTTACAAGAAAAAGAAAAAAGTAGAGAAGAAAAGCTAAGAGACAAAGAGTTAATTTCCGAAGAGTTTGTTGTAGCTTGCTATGACTTGCAGGCTGTAATGACTATACCTAATGGCGAAGCATCTATCTTCTACTACAAATCTAAAATTAACTGTTTAAACTTTACGATATGCGAACTAGGTGTAGATCAAACGGAATGTTATTTTTGGGACGAGTCTGACGGTCAGCGTGGAGCGAATGAGATTGGCACGTGCGTTTTACGTTTTTTTTCAGAAAAAGTCGGCAGTAAGCAACTGGGATATGGATTGTGTTTTCTATTCTGATAATTGTTGTGGTCAGCAAAAAAACCAATTCATTATTGGAATGTATATTTACGCCGTTAAAAATCTTAAATTCAAATCGATAACCCACAAATTTTTAATTAGGGGGCACACCCAAAATGAAGGGGATGCTGCTCATTCCATAATTGAGAAAGAAATTAGGAAAACAAAACGGTCTGGTCCTATTTACGTCCCGGCGCAATATGTAACTGCTATAAGAAATTCAAAAAAACGTGGCAATCCTTTCAACGTTAATGAACTATCTTATGCCGATTTTACTGATATCAAAAATTTAGCAAGCGTTTCATTGAAGAAGAATGTTAATGGAGAGGTAGTAAAATTATCAGATATTAAAGTAATAAGAATTGAAAAAACTGCTTATAATGATATCCAAATATTTTACAAAACATCTTATTTTGATAACAACTATAAAGAAATAGCTCTGCAAAGAAATTTTCAGCGTATTTGTGATCAGCAAAATTTAAAATCTTTATATCAAAAAAAAATTAAAATATCAGAACGTAAGAAAAATGATATACAAAGCCTTATTAACGCCAATCTCATTCCTCAGTTCTACCATTCCTATTATAATAATATTTTGAAAGAATAAGATGATTAAGCTTTGTAATTTACCGCCTTGAAAATAATTTTTGGAATGTTGGTTTTTTGTTTGTTTAACCTCCTGTTTAGAATTTAGTAGTACCTATGTAAGTTTCGTTCATATTTTTTTAACTGTTTCTGTGCAGAATTTAATAGTAAGTTTTGTTAATATTTTTATATCCACATTTCTAATAAAAACCACAAAAAACGTTAATTTTTATTATCTTTTATTTCACAATGTACTCCAAAACTAATAATAGTGCCTAGCAAAACATGTCACTATTAGCAAATATTTTCCAAATCTTTTAAAACAAAAATGACACTAAAATCAAAAACCAGTTTTAGCTTAGGTTCTGACATAATATTTTAGAAGATTATATCAGGTGCAATATTTAGCAATAGAAAACATTGCAAATCATGATTAATATTAACGAAAAAACTCCCATACAAATTATATTAACTTTTTGAAATTATCCCTAAAATTAAAACCGCTCTGCTGT
>CAJUYH010003805.1:13544-40461 GCA_910591685.1 Galerucella tenella | reverse complement strand
TCTAGTAAGCGGACGTCACTTTTACACAATGACAATGAGTCGCAAGTTTGGTTAATAAAGATAATTATTGTTGTTGTTCATCCATATATTCTGTCGTTAATTTATCTTGCCAAAAAATACTCGAGCTTTTCTTTTATCAGATAAATTTCTCTTCAACTCAAAGTTTTGCCAATCACTAAATTTGCTCGAAAAACTGTCATTAGATAAAACCGCTCCACCTTCGGTGTCGCGATTTTATCATGTCAGTTTTTCTCGTAAAATTAGTGATTGGCAAAACTGTTTCGTTGCAAAGAGAAATTTATCGGATAAAAAAAAAGCTCTTGTGTTTTTACTGTTGACAAATACACTAGTGGTTTTTTCACTTATTCATTTTTCATCAACATCACTGTTCCTATAGTATGAATTTCAATAACTGCGTTTTTAATAATTGTACATTGAAATAAAAATGTTTTTATTTTTAATGTTTTATAAATAAAGTTTGCATTGATATGTTTCCAAATTTCTCATTCATTAAATTGTCCAGCCGAATTACACTCGATGTTTGTATTGATATTGGGTAAATTTGTGTTAATCAAATTCTAAACTGTTTTCTTTAGCAATTTGACTCGAATAACTGTCAACCTAAAAACACTCCACCTTCGGTGTCGTGTTTTTAATAGTTATTCTCGTCAAATTTCTAGGAAACAGTTTCTCATTAAACAACCCAAATTTACCCGATAAAATACAAACCACTTGTGCAATTATAAGTGAAAAAAGCTTTACGAGTACAAATATGAGGTTTCTGAGATAACAAGATAAGATACCTAAATAAGAAGATATTTTTTAAATAGATAGTAAATATATTGCTCAACATGATGATCAGAATGCTGCTAAGATAAAATTATATTTTCTAAAACAAAATATTGTTATTGTGAATATTTTTATAGCTGGTGGACACCTGACTAAAGAGTCAAGCAAACAGTGTATTCCGTGTAAAATAAATTAATTAAAAAAAAAGTTGATGAAAAAAAAGAAAGCGCTTTGCAATTTTGGAAATTAAATGTTGTTATTTGCAAACAGAATTATTGCACTGGTTGTAACTATATTTTCTTTCCATCTATTACTTATTGCCTTCTATTGATTTTCTTTTGACTTAATTTCATTTTATTTCTTGTCGTTTTCCTTATAACTGTAACTGTAATTTGAAACAAAGAAGTACCTTTTATTATAGTTAGTTTCATGTTAAGAAAATTATGGGCGGTGTGGCAGTATTTACTTAATTAAGCGGTCTGATACTTTGACGTTGAGTTCAATTATCTATGGTTGAGTTAACTAAATATGACAGTGTGATATATGTTGACAAGCGCCGACTATGTTATTTGCAAGACTCGAAAGTCAACCCACGTAGTGCAAATAAAAAAAATTGAAACGTTCTATCCTTTTTTTTCGATTTTTTGTATATATTAAATCGAGGAAAATTGACGATATTTTTATTTTCAATGTCCCCAATAAGTACAAAAGTATATAGGTACTGAAAGTTACTAGAAAGAAATACTTTTTCTGACAGCTGGAGAGTCTAAACGTAATTTCAACATATTTACAATAATTTACAACGTGGCATTGTTCGATTCTGACTAAGATATCATAAATGCTGCTGCAAACGGCAAGATTTTTGGGGTATGCACAAAACCAGTAACTGCAATAAATATATATAATTTCTGAAAACCAATACCAGGGTCGTCCCAGGCTTTTCAATTTTCAATAACATTCATATACCTCTAAATGGATGTCAGAGATAGACTACAAGAAAATATACAAGGAAAATTTGTACAAAATCAATGGACATGATGATTTTTGAAAAATGTTTCTTAAAAAAAGTTTCAAAGAAAAGAAATTAATGATTCGAAATTCAATTTAAATTACGCACCAAACAACTAGAATAGTTATGTGTCTAAGACATCACACGTCTGTAAATACTTGAAATATTTCATAGTTTACAGCAAATTAAAAATTTATTTTGATAATTTGAATTAAATTTCGAACGATATACAAAAGGTTGACGTCACACTTTTGGGATCGGTGTTTTAGCTAAGATGGCAGACTGTCATATTTTGTATTTATGTTTTTATTAAAATGAAGTTGGAGTTTATTCGAGAGCACTAAGCCTAAGGATGAAGTGGGGAATGGGAAACAATACCAGCGTGGTTCAAACAGAACTGTCTGGTATCTCAATTGCCACAAAAGAACTAACCAGAAAAGAAATTTCTGGCTAAAACATAACAATCTGCACTGATAGTAGACAAGCCCTATTAGCCTTGAACAGACAACGTGTTATATCGAGGCTAGTACTAGAGTGCCACCAAGATTTAGCTAACGGCTCGGAAGATAACAATATTATCCTGAGGTGGGTTAAAGGGCACGTCAAGAGTAAAGGTAATCGCATTGCCGATTCTTTAGCCGGGGAAGCGGCTGGACTAAAAATTTTAGGACCCACTTACACCTACGGCCTAATGTCTTCGACAATTGCGGAACTAGCCAAACGTTACACCCATGCATCCTCAATTCCTTAAGAGATGGGATGCAATCAAAGGATGCAGTCTTGCCTGGATCACCCTGGGCGACCCTGGGAAGCTGGCACCGAAGAAATATTTGACGATGACCAGGGTAAACCTACGTTTAACAGTATGATTTCTGACTGGCCACTGTCAACTAAGGAAACACCTCCATACTATGGGGCTAGTGGACACATCTCTATGCAGGATGTGTGAACAGGAAGATGAAACTGTCAGGCATGTCTTAGGCGAGTGTCCGGAGTTATCGTCAATAAGAGAGTGTGTGTTTGGTGAGTCTTGGCCCACACCTGCCGATATAAAGGAGATGTCTCCTAGTGATTGTCCACCTTCCTGGGAAGGACAGGATGGACGATGACCTAGGAGGACAACTCCACGGGAGGATGTACAATGGGTCGGTCACAGGTGGCCTAAGTGCTGAGAGCCTACACTCACCCTCCCTACTCTACAGATACAGATTATATTAAAATGAACATAATCACAATTATTTTAATGTTAATGTAAGTGATTGCTTAACTATCAGCTGCTGAAGCTCATTTTTTGCCATTGTGGCGGCAAAGAATTTTTGAAATCTGCTCAGTAGTGTTTATTCATTACAAAAATACAAATATTTCCCCATTTATATATTATATATTAGTATGGATTAATAAAAAAATCATAAGGATCGATGGAAAATATCTTAAACTTTGTCCAAAATTAAGACACAAGAATATATGATAATTTTTTTCAACTTGCATGAAGATTGTCAAAGTGAAGTTATACTTTCACTATTTACTTTGCCCCAAAATTCTCTTAATACGGTCCATAGGGCACGCAGATTTACAGCTTCATTGTCGAATTTTTATTGCTAGAAAGTAATTTCGAATTCCATTAAGGTCTTGTAGAAAAAATAATGTTGTTAGTTGACAGACAACTACACTCTTATTGAGGATGAAATCGAAAATTATTATTGCATTATGGGGCACCGTTCGGTTTTACAGTGGTACCACGCGAACAAAAAAATTTATTTCTAGTTTTATTGAAGGTAATACGGAATTGTAAAATGGTAAATATTGACAATGGCATCTCGTATTTGTAAGACTGACATTTTTTTTTCAGTTAGATACTTCGAAATATACTATTCGATCTATTTGAAACGAATATACCTCGGTAAAAATGTGACCAATTTCAAAATCATGAGGCCAACATTAAAATTCAGATTAAGGATTGAGCAACAAGAAGGAGTGGGATCCAAAAACTATTACCAGACTTGGAAAGAATACCATTCAATGGTATATACACAGACGGCTCAAAAGCAATAGAGGCAACTGGGAGGGGAGTAAAAGCTTGGGAAAATCACCAAGTATCTTTCAAACGGAAATTCACGCAACAAGAAAATGTGTCCAGCTCGATATTGATAAAAGATGTAGAAGACAAAGGATTCTCAATCCGGTTAGTCAAGCAGCCATTATAGCACTGAGCTCTTGTGTAATCAGTTCCAAAATGTGGTGGGAATGCCTAGGCAAACCTAATGAACAAGGCAAGAACAATATAGTCACTTTATGTGGATTCCGGGACACTGGAATAGAAAGAAATGAAATAGCAGATGAACAAACAAAAACCTTTTTGTCTAATCAGCTCCACTCAGTGGCGGATCTAGAATTTTATTTTGGGGGGGCTGAACGGGGGGAAATTTTGTGAAAGGACTTTCATATAATGAAGCGACCAAAACAGTAGCTTAACGTTGTTTTATGTAGTAAAAACGTGTGTTTCATATCAAAGGTTTTCAGGATGTTTTGTTTACTAATTTACTTATGAAATACATTAAAGTTAATAAAAGGTAGATTAAAAATGCGAAAAGGGTGTTTTGGGGGGGGCTTCAGCCCGAAAGCCCCCCACCGTAGATCCGCCACTGGCTCCACTCCAATGTAATATTGGAAGAAATAGGTAAAGCAGAAATAAAAGAGAAGATCTGACCATTGGAAAGATCTAGTAAGGCTAAGACTATCAAATACTACAACTTGTTGAGATTAAATGTATGCTTAGTCAAAGTGAAACTGCACTATAAGAGTTTTAACAGGGATCCTATGACGGGACATTGCCACCTGAATGGGCACCTGAAAAATCTCAAAATAGTTGAGGCAAAAGAATGTAGATTCTATGGCATGGAAGAAGAAACCTCCATTCACATACAGCAATTCAGAATCCTAGGCCACAACACCTAAGAGATTACTAGTTAGAAGAAGGGCATTTACCTAAAATTAATCCTGCAGATATCCTATAAAATTCCTCCAGAAAATAGGATTAATTAAGGATGGATTTTGTTTTCTCTTTCCAAAATAGATAACGCCCGCAGCCCCACTGCTGTAAACATATTCAATAACTTTTATCAAGAGGACTGAAGTCACCAGCTCTTAACAAGATAGAAATGCCAAGTAGGTATGCATCTTTGACCAGAATCTCTCAACTAAGTTGGGAATTCTGGAACCGTTGGCAATACTTGACACTGAACAATGTTTACACTACCACTACACCAACATTAACACTTTACACTATCTTACGCGCGTTTCGATAACTCTTCAGGTGAACCAATCAGTCTCACTGGGGCGATCCAAAAGCTAAGTATCATTCAAAGGCAAATAGGGTACAAGCATAAATTTTGCTATTGGTGGGAATTGACGCTTTATCAGGTCTCCTAACACCTTGCATGCCTATTTTTTCAAAAAAATATAAACTTCACTTTTAAAACGACTTTAAAAATAATAAAATTTGAAAGTCCTCCAAAACGCGCTTTACGTCATAAAGATGGCTGTCCCATGGTGTGACCTAATTTGTTTCTGAAAGCTTTAAAAATGGATGAAGCCGAAAAAAAAAACTTTGTATTCCAAGTATTGCATTGTTCCAGTGTGTAAATCAACGTCTATTAAAACTCCAGACAAAATATTTGTTACCTACTTTACCTTTACCTGGTGGCGCAAGCAAAAATACACTTAAGAGAAGGGCATTACTTTTGTTTGTGAAGACCATTTTAATGAAAGTACCTATTTTTATGCTGGTAGTTTTTATTCTTAAATAGTTTGAGGTTATGTACCTATATGTCTAGGAATCAACCATAAAAACATCATTTTCTTACGACCACACATCGAAATATGGTTGGTATATATTATATAAATAAAACATAGTTTAAATCGTTCTTACGATAATGCTTTAACTCCTCTTATTTCCTCTGCATTAAAGCAGCTGACTTCATAAATTCAAGCAGCACTTTGGGCAAGTTATCAGTTTGTGCTTTTACAAAACCTTCGCTAGCCATATATTTACAAAATATTAAAGAATCGTCACTGAACATGGACTAGTAAATTAAATAAATTTAAATATCCTCGGAAATATCGAATATTCATGTCCACTTTCCACTTTGCGTTGACTTTTAGATTTTAAAAAAGCACACACAAACACGTAATGGTCTCAAACAAACATATAATAGATATTTACGTAATTAGTTATGAAAGGAGCGATATTGTTCAACAAGCGTAATATTTGCCAAAACGAGCGCTAGCGAGTTTACGTACGTGTTTACGTACAACGTTTTATCTAATTCCGCGCTTTCATAATATTCAATAAAATCTTCAATTACAATGATAATATTGAAGTGGAATCAAATGGTGTTAGAAGTATGTTACTATGATGTATTCACCCAGAAAATTGACTTACTTTAAATAACTGTGTCCTGAATAATGTTTTCAATGTTTATAAATCTCAAAATACTATTGAATTAAAATAATGGGTTAATTGTACAGTTTAAGGGTGAAATTCATAGTCGACACTTGAGAGTCACTCATACTTTAACTCAACTTAGTTTGAGTTTAGTTCGAGGCGACTTTTCATATCCACAGTCATTACTCAAGTAATATTTCAATTTGACTGGAGAAAGTTTGGCATCATTGTTATTATTAGGAACTTTTGGTTGCGTTTGGTTAACAATTGTGATCTATGATCGTCCTTTAACGTTCATCTGACATCTGTTACATGGCATTCATATCCGAATTTGTGTTCAGTATTAGCCCTCTGCAAGTATTTTATTCTAAGTTCAGTTTTTTACTGTTCCTATATATTTCTTATTTCTTAAAAAAATAGAAAACAAAAGAAAACTCTCTCGTCTAGCGAAAAACTAGTCCCAAGTGAGCTGGTTCGTAAATACTCCTTTATAGAAAATGAAAAAAACTGTTTGTGCCAGCTTAGCTGGAAAGGAAAAGGCATGGGTGTCACTGGCACACGAGTCTAATTCAAGCGGAGAGCATTGTTTCTTATAAAAAATGGATTAATTCAATAATTCACACCAATGTGATTACTAACCTAAGAAAACGATAAACATAAGCATTATGATCATATATATAGTTTACAAAATCAATAAAATCATCCATCATACTAATTTCCTTGAAAAATTTGAAACTATAACAGACAAATAACAACCAAACAAAATTTTGATATCGTAAAATGACAGTGTAAGGTACAAACGTGGTTTATAGGTTAGAAATCTTCACTCAAGGGAGCTGGAATCTGTACTTATATTTCACTCAAGTTACACTCAAACTCAACCTCACTTTTCGCCTGTCAAATGTCTCTGCATACAATAAGGATGAGTGAAGTATGAGTGACCCTCAAGTGTCGACTATGAATTTCACCCTATGAAATAATTGTCAGTTTTGACAGTACCTACCTAATTAATAAATTATTATTTGAAACTCATGTGGTATCTCTATGTTGAAACATAAACAGTTACGTAAAGTTTTTACATAACTACTTTTCATAACTGATATATTTATGAAGGTTATGAAAAATGTGACGTTACCTAATGCCAAGGAGTGACGTAAAGTGTCACATTTGATAGCGGAATTAGATAAATTATATTTTTACGTCGATGAAGGAATTAATAGTTGATTAAAATATAATATAAATACACAACTACACATAACCTAATGCAATACCGGCCATATTGACATAAGTAAACACAAGAGATATGACATCACAAGTCTCATCGGTAGCGTTCGGAAATCCTCGGGTTGTGGTCGGAAAGTGCATTGAAATTTGAATTTTATTTTAAAATTTGGGAGTAATTTCCAATGGAAACTGGTTTATTTCGTATTGTTAGTAATTTTTGATATCATATTTACTATTATAAATTAATATCTAAGCAAAATATGAAATATGCGTGTACTCTATTGTCTGGCAGGCATTGGAGCTACGAGGACATTTCCAACAGCCGCATGATAAGCAGTCCTGAACTTATCATTTCATGTTTATACATAAAAGGCGAAAATAGATCAGTCACTATTAGATTGACCAGAGGGCAAGTACCTATAACGAGCTATACGAAGAGTTGAAAATCGTTCTCATATATAATGGGAAGGTTTCCAAAGTAGAACTTTCCTAGAAACTTTAAGATAGCCATAATAGGCAGAGAGGCATGGAAGGAAGGACCTCCAATTAATGATGGTTCAAAAACAGAGGAAAGTGAAGGAGACAAAGCTAAGAGTATTACTGTGCCTAGGCAAATATGTGACAATATTCCAGGCAGAAGTGGCAGCAATACAGCTGAGATTTATTAAGGCAAGAATTCAAGGAAGGGTGGGTAAAAGAACAACGCAATAAACACTGGAAGAAAGTAACGAAAGAGCTGCTCTCAATGAGCAGTAACAAACTACGCACCATAACGGGGCTACCTACCGGGCATTTTCCCACAAAGGAGGACCAGGACAAAATAGGGCTGCAGCAAAAGATGCAACAAGGATACCGAAACAGCTCTAAATATACTATGCAACTGTGATACGCCGGACCAAAGGAGATAGAAACTGTATGGTAGACCACAAATGACTCCAGAAGACTTCTACAACCAACCAGCAAAGAACCTGTATGAGCTAATACAGGGAACGGATTGGCTGAATAGGCTGTAGTCAGAACACTAGGAGTATCCACTAGGAGTATCCACTAGGAGTATCCTTTTACTCTGACAGTCAAGCGAGCAATCATCATGCACAAGGGCAATGAAGAGGTAGACTCACTAGCTGGGAAATCTCCAGAATTCACGGAGTATGTACTAAGCCAGAATAGGAGAACTATCAGGATCCTGACGGGGCATTGTAGACTCAATAAACACATCGAATTGGCAGACACAAGTATATGAAGGTTTTGCCAAAAATATGAGATATTGTGCTATTGCGAAGGACTGACAAGGCTAAGGCTTTCGAGGAAGTGGAGGAACAGCCTTAACTCTTCCAATATATGGAGGACCTGAGGTTTGGCATTCGAAGTCCAGGTATAATAATAAGGACGAAAACTCTAGAATAACAGGAGAAAACACACAATAGATCTTCAAAGGGCGTATAGTGGAGAGGCTCTTGAAAGCACATAAGCCCCATATTAATGTAGTTACAAAAAGCAAAAATATCTAAAATATTACGTGACTAAAATGAAAATATATAATACCTAAACAAAGAGTTGCCGATGTCGGTTTGAAGAATTATACAGATTGTCCCGTAAATAAGTACCGTAAATTAAAGAAATATTTAAAATATCCAAATGCAACGTTTCTCTAACCTTCTTAGTTTGTGAGATACAGGGTGTTAAAAGGTCCAGAAGAAATACACATTTTATCTCATATCTTCTCGAGGGAAGAACAAGTTTATAATTTCTTGTAGGTTATTATCTGTTCAAAACACATCGACAGTATTAATTATGTCAAATTCTAAGAAGCCAGTGGCGTGGTACGAACTAAGAAACTTTTTTAAGTTGTTCTTTTCATAAATAAATTTGTAGTACCTTCTTAAAGATCACTTACAAATAATTTAAACACAAACATTTCTTATGGATTTGTAATTCATAATTATTTAAGGGAAGATAAAGTATTAAGAAAATATTCACGACTAAGTACTCTACAAATCTATTGTTTAACAACATAAAAAAGTGTCTTATTACTGCAATAAAAAGTTGAAAATATTGAAAACGGAGTGTTCTATCGAGTTTAACAAAAAATATCTTTTATGTAGAAAGAAAATTTAATAAAGAATAGCAGACAAAAGTCTTAAGCTCTCAATACAGGGTGTTTCAAAAATATGGTACAAAATACCTACAAAAAACTTTAAATTTGTACTTTCATCCCGAGAAGATATGAAATAAAATGTGTATTTCTTCTGCACCATTTAACAGCCTGTATCTCACAAGCTAAGACGGTTAGAGACAAGTTGCATTTAGGAATTTTAAATATTTCTTAACGATCTATCATGCCTGTAATTTACGGTACTTATTTACGTGACACCCTGTATAATAAATTTGACAAACTGCTGAGGATGTATCTGTTGCGTTGATATATTTATCTAAATTTTGAGCGAATAAAAGAGACTTTTCTCAAGCCTCTCAGATTAAAATGAAGAGAAGAATTCGTTGATCTAACAAAAATTCTTGTGCTTTTTTTTTCTAAACGTTTGCTATGGTTTCGGCCAATCTGCATGTGTGAAAAGGCGTGGTCGGATCTTTTAATATCGAACAACACTTCATGGTAAACAAATTACAACTTTTTCTTTAACGCGTAAATTTAACAAAAAACCTACCATTGATAATTTGTAGTTTGAATCCAGTAAAAGTAAGTAAACTACGGTATATTTCTATATAAAACAGCGTGAGAACTGAATTTTTTTTCTAAATTCTCTACATAAAATCCCGTCAAACTAGCCTGAGAACGATGATAGACATTTATCTACATGGACTATTTGATTATTGAATTAAAAAGAAACGCAAAAACAGTTTTCTATTAAAGTCCATGACAATTTTGCGGTCCAGCATCACTGAATCTTATGAGCATCGTGGATTCTCGTTTCAACGACCTACCTCGCTCTACTATTAGTCAAATAGATGTTAATCGTATTAATCATGAAATGGTAACAGCACAAATGGAAAATAATTTCCCGTTGGACGATGAAAATGTGCGTGAAATGCGTTCATTATTTGTTCAGATTTGATGAAATTTCAATTTAATTGACCATTTACAAGACAAACGGTAGGTAATTAACTTAATATTTGGATAAATTTCAAAATAACATCATAAAATGCACTAGTCAATAGCTTGCTTGCGGAAATAGTCTATTACATAACAAGAGTTATAAATATCTAGTCAGATCGGTCACATCGGTAATAAAATTCAGCTCGAGTTTTCTACTGAACTTTTACAGCGACTTATTTATTATCTACTAATTATAAATTTAATGAGATATTTTTAACAATTAGAATTTATATATTAAATATAAAATTTTGACAATCTTCAACAATAATAGGTGTCTTGATTTTTGCACAACTATTTAATAAGTTGACGGTATTGACATAGAAATGTTGCTTGAGGCCGATTGAGTCACATGATTTATTGGTTGTGCTGCAGATCCCATTCACCCATACAATTTTTGAAATATCATTTCTATTGTCCTTGATAGACGTTAAAATGGTATCTATTCGCTGTTGTAATATATTTATTTAACAAGGTTGTCCTGATAACTTCCACCCACCGTATATTTTTCAATCTCCACAAATCTCCACCAGCATCTACGAAGAGTTGCACACAGTCTCACTGGCATTGGATATGCTCAGCAGTCAGCGCCGGGTTAAGACTCTGAGAGGCCTGGGGCTAAATTTCGAAAAGGCCCTCTAAAGGGCAGAGAAAATTAGGATTTTCGGGAAAACAAGAGAATAAATTACAATTTTTTAATGACAAGTGACCTAAGCAAGTCTTTTTCAATACTCAATCTTGCTATAAAGCAGATGATCTCTCATTCAGCATTGTCGACCGAAATATGTTTTTAATCCGTTTCAAAACCGAAAAGGCTCTCTTTGTCTCGCAATTAACTATCGGTATTGTCACAAGTAGTATCGATGTGTTAGGAAATACTTGAACCCTATCGAGCTTAATTATCCAATTTGGAACTTCTACATGATTTAGTATGTTATCATTTTCCTTGTCAAGTTCTTCTGAGCGGTTTGAAAACATACCTTTCGGTTGATTTTTCAATAATAAAATAAACTGCTTCAATTCAAAGAATGAGCCTTCATCTAAATCACTTTTATAATCTTCAACTAATTCATCTAGTCTTATTTGCAGCTCGGCTTCATCAATGACTAGCAAGTGCAGTAAAAATCCAAATAGCTGAGAAATTCGGTCATAAGCTTAACTACTTCGCATTATACTAGTTCAGCAACCAGTTTGTCGATTGATACGAAGAAAGTATTAACATTAAATTTATCAGAGCTAGATAATGTAGAATGTTGCACGCTTACATCTGCTAATTTTTTGACTAATTTTCGTTTTCTCGAATCCGAGTATTCTTGACTCACTAAAACACTAAGCGTTTTAGCTTTTTCTTCAAATTCTGCAAACTTTTCATGCAAGTCGTTAACAAAATCTACTAAACATAACAGCATTTTACTGGCAGAAATCGAATCAATTTCAACTTTTTGAAGGTATTGACTTGTAGCGTCAAAACAATCATGAAAGCGTTTTCAAGCTTAGTGATATGATTGATCAAAGCTGAAGCTTCTTTGATTTCTTCAGCTTTACGATCCTTGTCGTTGGCTATATTTTCTAAAGCCTTATGAATACCTTCAAAAATTTTTTACCACGACGTGACCATCTTGTCTTGGACAAGCTTTTCACATTGGAACTTTGTTCTAACAGTAGCTGCCATCGACCAGTCGGAATTATGAAAAATACATAATAATAAATCGTGTCCGTAATTGAAATTTATAATTTTTTTTCCTAACCAAGGGCCCTTCGGGTCCGGGGCTATAGCCCCAGCAAGCGCCTCTCTTAATGCGGCGCTGTCTGCAGTTTCCTATTCAAGGTGAAAGAATATGCACATAGCTTCGTCTGTCAACCTCATCAGCTTTGTGTGCCTTTGACAGCTGTTTTCCTATCTTCGCTTATGTCATGTCTGCCGTAAAAATTGGAATATGTCTTCTAATGAACTGTTTCGCCTGTCTCTGTACTTGTGAGATCACCAACCATTCTTGTGACCATATTTGTTGTCGACTTTGCGACATTGCGACGTTCCAGAAGGGTTCCGGTCCAATGAATGGCACTGATGAGCTTTCTCTTGGCCGGTTCATCTGCGAGTTCGTTGCCACTATTACCATTATCCTTGTGTCCTGGATCTCAGGCTACCATGACCTTGCAATTGTCTTGAAGTACATTTAAGGCATCTAAGCAATCCCATACTAGCTTATAGTTGACATCTATAGAATCGCGATTGCCTTCAGTGCTGCTTGACTGTCGGTAAAATGACAACTGAACGGTATGTCACTTCCGCTTGGAAAGTTGTGAGGTCCTTAGATAAGCTTATTGGAGTAGCTATCCTTTGTTTTAGTCCCACAATTCCGGCACCAACACCTACATACTTCTGTGCCAAAAAAGACCTCAAAAATCGTCACAGTACTCAAGTGAAAAATCTCCTCTCTCTTTATCTATACTATAATCTTTTTTTCTTCGCAATCTTTTTCCTCTATTCCATTCATTTTTCTCACTATCGCTACCTTTTTCTCACTCTTTTTTTGTCGTTTCTCACCTAACTATCTCCAGTTTTATTTTTCTTGTATCTTTCTTTCCCGATACATCTACCTATATCTCCACGACTCTCTCTAGTCTCTCTTTCATCATTATCTATATTTTCTTTCTCCCACCGCTCATTCTCCAGTTGTCTCTTTTCTCACTTTATTCTCTGTCTCTATTTCTTTTTTTTTACTCTTCCATCTTAATATTTATTCTCTTTTTCGGCTTATTTCGCTCCATCTTCTCCCCTCCCTATCTCTATATAGTACTTTTTCTATCATTTTCTCTCTCGTTGCATCTTGTCATCACTATCCAATTGTCTGTTATGCTCTACTTAAGTCTACTATTTATCTCTCTTGTTTTCACACAGTTTCCAAAAGTACCTACCTGACTATTTCCTCTTTCTGCTCATACTTCAACATTCACCCCTTCTGTTTCCACTGATTCTTTCTCTCATTATTAACTTTTCTTTTTTTCTATGCTATTCTATTTTCTATATCTTACTCAACGTTTTCATTTCATTGTAGGTAGGTATATCTATTATTTATCTGACACTATTCTCGGTGTATATATTTTAATTATCAAACACAATATACCTACACATCTTTCCAATAAACGTCTTTGTAAATAACTTTAGAATTTCCTCAATGTAACCGCAGGTGGATGTATGTAAGAAATATTTCACACATTAATTAATCCATTAATTTTTTAAAAATCTAAAATTGCTTCTCTGCCGGCAGATTTAACAAGGCGATGAATTGGATAAACGTAAAAGGAACTATCAAACTTTTTGAAATGGAAAAAAAAGTGGTATAGTATATAAACGTCTAGCTTCACATGCAATCAATGAACATATAAAACTTGCAAGTACTTAATGGATATCCATTCTTATACATTTGTAATAAAACTAAATGATTTCTTATCAAATATAAATGAAGGAGAAAAATCTATTAAATTTTAAATTCTTTTCCTGTAAGGTAGGCGAAAAAACTCCAAGAGCTCATCCATATTTCAAATGAGGTTGTATGAAATCCAAGCCAATGGTTCAATAAAACTCAAAGTCCAAACCACAGAAAATTTAATTAAAGTCCCTCAAAGGACACTTATGATGCTACTAGTTTCGGTACAATATTACCTACCATCATCAGGCTACAATATGAAGAAATGGTACACTTAATACATGAAGATCTTACAAGATTCTGTCAAAATTACTTGAACAAGAGTAATAGATATAAAATAAATGTGAAAGATAATATTATAATTAATAATACAAAATTGAGAATATTACAATTGTTGGTATTAAATTAAAAACCGTTTAATACAAATTAAAAAGTTGATGAAAATACTTCAAATTACCAGTTTGATAATATAAATTATATAAGTAGGTAGTCCAATTGACATAAAATAAAATTTAGTTACCTGAAACATATAATCCAAAGAAAAATAGGTTGTCGCCAAAAACGTTAAAAAAATTTTAATATGTTAATACATATTTATATCAAATAAATTTCAAATTTTATTTGACTGGTAAGGAAAGAAAAGAAAAAGGAAGAACATTGGAAATTTAAAAAAACTAATTTGAAGGTGATTTTAAAACTGTTGGCCTAATGGAATATGCCAAAAGGGGGGGTTTAGTGAACATTAATTTTTAAATTTACATTTAAACTGTCCGAAAGGACTTTTTAAAAGGGCTTGATATAGGAAAATTGCTATTACAATTTGATTACGACAATGTCTGACTTTAACATTGAAGTTGTTCAAAAGTCCTAAATTAGCCACTGAAATTATTATATGAAAGATCAATATAACCATTATCAAAAGGAAAAGTAGCATAATGAATAATTAAATTGTCCATTAAAAAGATTTAAAATTTTAAGAAAATTTTATGTTAGCTGTTCACTGTAGCACATGGACTGAGACTGAAATAACCTCACCGGTGACCGGAAATGCAAATGAAATCGTGACAATTGACAGATATCACATGATATACAAATATAAATATTTAATCCTAGTATATTTCTATGAGAGATTGGCAAACAAACAATGATCAATGAAATTATTAATATTTCACTTACAAAAAAGAAGAAGAATGAATCAATATATAAATGACAATAATGACATTAAACTAGTCGAAAACTAATAAACAATACAATATGCAAACATCAAATATACTCACAAGTCTTAATAAATCCGCTCTAAAAAACATTAGCAACAACTTAAATAATGTTATGGGGTGAATGTAAGAAAATATAATTTTCTGTAGAAGAAATCTGTTCATTAAGGCAAGTGACACCACTATCTAAAGAAGCGAAAAAAGGTTATTTTTTGTATAGGTCGTTAAATTATAAAATTGTGGTTTTATTCCTCAAAAAAATGGATACACCACAAGGAAAATATTTAGATCATTTAAAATAGAAAAAGTACCTACATTCATAATAGGGAGATCTATTAATTCGCCATTTTATAACATGATTGGGAAGGAAGGCATCATGTTCAATGGGATCTAGCGCATATAATGTTAAAAAAACCCATAGTAATAAACGAAAAATTGAAAAAAGTGCTTTAATACAACTAAATGTGTGAGGTTCTATTGTTCTACCCATTCTATGAGCCTGTACCGTGCCTTTTACTAGCTCATTTAATAAACTCATAAAAAGGGCTGAATACGTGCTGGAAAACAAAGAGGTATTGCTCGCAGCCTTTCTTGATATGGAAGGAGCTTTTGACAACACCTCCTATGAATCTATAGCTAAGCCGACGAGGAATTCTGGGATCGATGCCACGAGCTGCAGGTGGATAGACTGCAGGCTCATAGAATCAACTGATGGGGGAGACAATGACCGTACGTGCAACCAGGGGTTGTCCGCAGGGGGGAGTACTATCCCCGCTGCTGTGGAACCTGGTCATGGACGGGCTCAACAGAACCCTACACAGAGAAGGATTTAACACCATTGGATATGCAGACGGCCTGATAATTATATCCCAAGGTAAATACAACAGTACAGCCAGAGACAGACTCCAGATGGCTTTAAATGTAGTAACAGGCTGTACTGTAAAAGAAGGGTCTTACTTCGAAAACACAGATAATTGCGTTCACCAGAAGAAGGAAAAGGGAAGGACTTGGCCCTCTGACACTTCAAGGTGAACCAATACGATTGTCGGATGAAGTAAACTATCTTGGGGTTATCCTAGACCCAGGCTTAACTTGGAACCGACACCTCCAGCACGTGATCAAGAAAGCAGAGGTGGTCTTCATGGTTGCCAGACGCACTTACGGCACTAAATGGGGACTTAGACCCAGCATGGTACACTGGCTGTACAAAATGGTTGTCATTCCCAGGATCACATATGCATCTCTGGTATGGTGGCCAAAGATCAGACAATCCTCTGCTATGCTAAAACTAAGCAAGGTCCAAAGACTTGCATGCATTGGCATTACATTGCAATGAGGACTTCTCCTACATCGGCGCTGGAGACAATGCTAGACCTTCCTCCGCTACATTGTGTCATAATGTGCGAAGCAAGGGCGGCACTAACCCGACTGGAAAAAGCATCAGACCATGACGTGGCACATGGGAGAGGACACACAAAGATAAGGCATGTGGATGATGACATTTTCAAAATGCCAACAGACCACATGACCACCAAATATATCTTTCGCAAGAACTTCGAGATTGTCATCAAAGATCGAAAGGAGCTTGAGGAAGAGAACGCACCACCACTTAGTAGAGCGAATGAGCTGGTCTGGTATACAGACGGATCAAAAAAATGAACTCGGCACCGGAGCGGGCATATACAGCAAGACGAGCAAATATGAAGGGATCGTCTCGCTTGGCAAATACGCTTCTGTATTTCAAGCAGAGGTCTATGCAATACTTGCATGTGCAAAGGCTAATAATATGAGAGCCTACAACAACAGGCAGATCAGGATCTACAGTGACAGTCAAGCCGCCCTTAAAGCACTTCAGAGCTATAGGGTGACATCTCGGCTAGTATGGGAATGCGGCGAAGAACTTAGAAGACTGGCGACTCGGAACAGTGTAACACTGGAGTGGGTCTCAGCTCATAAAGGAATCGCAGGCAATGAAAAAGCTGACGAACTCGCAAGAGTAGGATCGTCAACTCCGATGAACGGACCCGAACCTGCTGTGGGCATCCCCAGATGCTTAACGAGGTCATAGTTGAAAGGGTGGTTGAAAGAACAACACAGTAAACACTGGAAGAATACGACCAGGCAAATACATGGGAAGAAATATATATAAGAACCATCAGAAAAATTGGCGAAAGAACTGCTCTCAATGAGCAGGAACAAACTACGCACCATAACGGGGCTGCTTACGGGACATTTTCCCACAAAGGAGCACCTAAACAAAATAGGGCTGTACAACGGAGACCTTACATGCAGAAGATGCAAAAAGGATACCGAAACAGCTCTGCATATACTATGCAACTGTGAGTCGCTGGACCACAGAAGGCAGAAACTGTATGGTAGACCCCAAATGACTCGTTATTATTCCTCATCCTTCATCCATTTTGCAGGTACCTAATTCTTCTTGGGATTCTTTATTTTCCACACACCCAACAACAACAACAAGTCTATATTTCACATTCAGAACTTACTATCGGTCTTATAATTGTGTATTCTATATTTAAATGGTTTTATCCCTAATGGTTAAGTTTATTGAAGATACACCCTGACTTTCTATCATTATCCTTTCTTGTACTTCTTGTTTTATGTCTGATTTTTTAATAAAAAATGTCCCTACTTGGATAAATAAAACTAAAAAAGGCATACCTAAATGTGTTTTAATACCAGATGTTTTTTTTCAATTCAAAATATATTAAAGTTTAATTGTCGTTCAGATGATTATTTATACCGACAAATGAGATAAAATAAACAACCGTCCGACAGATTAAGATAAAATGCTGATCTCCGCCCATAACCAATCCGCCGCTCACCATTGGATTCGGAGAATCTCCCAATAGACACTGTCTCTGAATTATTTTGATCAACATGGGGTCCCCTAACGTTTATTTTATTATGTTTATAAACTCACACATATGGCGTGGCTACCTACACATACACACACACAAATATTATAAGGAAGCTCAGTAGCGGACCATTTTTTGTTTGACAAAGGCGATTTTGTCTTGAAACGTTTACTTGAATTTTATGATTTCTTTTGTAAGAATACTGTGCTTGAAATCTTTATGTAAAAATATACGGGATTAATAAATATTTACTCGAAATTTGAAACACCCAACTACAATATAGGTATCGCAAAAATATAGCACTATGCTTTATGAAGATTTTGGTTTTTTGTTCACGTTGCGCAAGCGCCAAACGTGATGGAGAGCGATCGATAATCCTCTTGCCGGTCATTTTCCACCTATAGGTACCACAAAAATTATTCAGACAATGCTAAACGCCAACAGAATTGGAGCACAACTAATAATACGCCTCCCTTGAAGCACTTCATAGCTCTAAGGTAACATCTCGGCTGGTATGGGAATATGGCGAAGAACTTAGAAGACTGGCGACTCGGAACAGTGTAACACTGGAGTGGGTCCCAGGTCACAAAGGAATCGCTGGCAATGAAAAAGCTGACGAACTGGCAAGAGCAGGATCGTCAACCCTGATGAACGGACCCGAAACAGCTGTGGGCATTCTCAGAAGCTCAACTATAGGTCATGGTTAAAAGGGTCGGTAAAAGAATAACACAATAAACACTGGTAGAATAAGCCCGGTCAAATACATGGGAAGAAATTCATAATATAACCATCAGAAAAAGTAGCGAAAAAACTGTTCTCAATGAGCAGGAACAAACTACGCACCATAACGGGCATACTTACGGGACACTTTCCCACAAAGGAGCACCTGAACAAAATAGGGCTGTATAACGAAGACCTTACATGCAGAAGATGCAAAAAGGATACCGATAAAGCTCTACATATACTATGCAACTGTGAGACGCAGGACCAAAGGAGGTAGACACTGTATGGTAGACCCCAAATGACTCCAGAACACTTCTACAACCAACCAGCAAAGGACCTGTATGAGCTAATACAGGGGGCGGATTGGCTGAATAGGCTGTAATCAGAACACTCGGAGTATCCACAATAAGCCCAGGAGGCTGAGGTGGTACCGGAGAAGGGACGGCTTCTTATAAAAAAAATGATACGCCTCTGTGTATGTCTTGCAAGAGCTGTAGTGGAAGGTAACATTGAAAATGAGTTTGTGCGCAGGGGGGTGGGCTCGCCATCATGTTTGGCGCTGGCAGTATATCTGTTATTAAAAAAAGTTACAGGCTTCTAAAGGACATCTTTCCAACGCAGATGTCGTATTCCAAAATTATCAACGAATGGTTTGGTTCCTACTGAGTATCTCTAGGATCAATTGCAAGAAGTGGTTTTTATGACAATAATGACATTTAGTTACCATTTCATCACAGAATACACCCGCCAAACAAGAAGCGAAAGCCGGCGTAAATCTGATGTTTTGGGGGCAAAATTTCGTGACCTTCAAACTGACGTTGACAGATAACGGATCAAGTCACATTAAGAAAATTGTTCAAAAATGTAAATTAAATGTTAACTACACGCAAAAAAGTGAAACCAAAGAATCTCAAATATCATTACCGGATTAAAATTACAGGAATGAAGAACTGACAATTTTACATGCGTTCATATTTGTTTGGGGCTATTTGAAGAAGAAAGTATTATAATGTCACAGGTGTGAAGCGTGCTTAAAATTCTCAAAAATCATATGTCATTGACAGATAACGGGCTTAAAATGGCGGATGGCGGATGTCAGACATGCGCACTCAGAAAATGAATTGTAAAATAGCACAAGCATCGTTTCTTCTTGGGATGGTATATTCTGTGATTTGATTCCTTTTATTCCGCCACTAATTATATCAAATGTCAGTTATACTTTTTGTTGATATTCGTTAAATCGTTTATGTCCATTTTCCATTAGATTTTTGTAGCAGTTCTAGTTAATTGTATCTCCATTTTTTTAATTACTTTTTCCACTGGCATCTGACATAACTAGTGACAGATACAAGAAATGAAATGTGATTTGCCAAAAGTTCCTATAACTATTGGCCACTGATGTGTTGAGAATTCAACTAAAGCGTTATTTTTATTAAATTTCAAGATTTGTTTCAGCAAAACAATGTTAAAAAACCTGCAAAAATCTTATGATTTGAATGGTAGACATTAACTGTCATTCTTGTCATAAAAACCATTTTTTGTTGGCCATACTGACCTCAAACTGAACTCCCCTATTAGCTGCTGCTCTCTTTCTACTTCTTTTCTTAGTTGCATCTTTGAAAGAAAGTCTAATAACCTCTGAAAAGTTCCAAAACGTTCACATTTATACTTTTACAATAAATTGATGAACGTCGCCTTTTTGAACATAATCATTAATTGATTGTGACTAATCAGTACAATGTTGTTCTCCTAATTAAGTTCATTTTATTTAAGTTTAATTAGTAGTAAAACTGCCTATTGCTTAGAAGTAAAATTACAAAAACATAGACGTTGCTCTTAGGAAATATTGAGGATCTCGTGCATGACTTTTAGACCACAACCAAGTGGTTGAAAAATGATTTACAGAAGTGGCTAAATTCAAAGAATATTAGGTTCCATCCTGGTTCTGTATTCTTTGTGTTCTCTTCATAAAGAGATTCAAAAAATATCAAATTGCAAAAAATCGTGAGATGACCTGATTGAACTGGCATGGGCATAGGTACCTAAAGGGAGAAGTTTCAAGAAAAAATAATTCTTTTAAAATTAGTGATGTTGAGCAGTTGTTTTTGGAGGCTGTTAATTATGAGAAGCCTGAAAACTGGGAAAATGCAGTAATTCATATTTATAATTATAGAAAATGTGGAAGCTGGACCGAGGTGGCCATTCTATAAGACCTCGTCGGCCGATCCATCTACCTCGATATTCTTCATCCAGGTAACGTCTTACTGCACCATAATAATGTGCAGTATCACCATCTTGTTGAAATGCTATTTCCTTGATGGCCGAATTCATCTGGATTATCTTCCAGAATTTCAAGAATTAACGGCTCAATTGCATTTTGTAACATCTCCAGATACACTTCACCGCTTAAATTTGAATTTAGGAAGACAGGACCAACTATGAGGTTTCCCAAAATACCTGCCCAAACATTGACTTTTTCTGGAAATTGGGTATGCTGTCACGAAAGGTGTGAGGATTTGTGTCACTCCAATACCTTACATTTTGTGTATTCACATTTCTATTGAGGCAAAAAGTACTTTCGTCACTAAAACAAATTGTTTTTGTGTAATGTGGGTTTTGACTAATTTTATTTGTCATACATTCACAGAATTCGAGTTTTCTGTCGGGTTCGTCTGGGGTTTTCTGTCGGGGTCATCCTTAGGTTCTGTGGTCTTGCCTGCCATATTTGTTTGACTACTCTGGTATCCTTCATTCTCTTCAAGTGTCCCCACCAATTCAGTTGCCTCTCTTTTATGAATTCCATTAGAGGCTCTACTTTTAATTCCTCTCTTATTGTCTGGTTTCTAATACGATCTCTTCTTGTTATTTCTTTCAGTCTTCTTGGGTATTTCATCTCCGCTGCTTGAATATTGATCTGACTGTCATTTAAAAACCCAGGTGTCGCATCCATACGTGAATATTGGAGTATTTTCGATTATGACCCCTAACTACCTATTGCAAATTATTCACTTGTTCTCAATATGTTTAGTTCCTGTCGTTGTTCTGTAATTGCCATAACTTTTGATTTATCCACGTTGATTTTCAATCCATGTTTTGTCATCGATTCGTTCCATATATTAATATTCTTTTGCAGAATATTTCTTGTATTTCCCATTATGACAGTATCATCAGCAACATAATGAATAATATTGCCAACCCACCTCCTTGCCTCAGTACGTCCTGTGTTATAAATGTATCCGATTTCATACTTTTAAATATCACATAATTTTACGTTATTTTATACTTACAGTGTATTAATATTAGAATTATATGATAGTAAAATTTTCAAATGCTCATGGAATATAATGTATTTAAACCCACTTTTTCGAAAGCACGTCCCTGTCGAACCTATACCAATATTAAAAATATAAAATTTAACACGGTCCATATGTCATGTGTGCGTTGTTTTTTTCACACAACAGATTTTTCGATAGGTTTTTATCGCCCTTCGAAATATTGTGGGAGAAACGATATATGTGTACCCACGAGTATACACCGGAACTATGAATTAAATTATTATTTCCAAAATGTACAGTAGAAATGATTCAAAAGAAAATCTTCGTAGGGAATATATGTTTAGTCAGCTTAACGCAAAATTTACAGAAAGCTCCGTTTAAAGCATTTCCTGAAATGAAATTTTGAAGTTGATTAGTCAGTTGAAAAATAGAATTAAGACTGAATTATTTTCAATATATTATACAGGGTGTACCAATCTTACGACAAACTTCGGTATATGGGCTATTTTAAGAGGTATCAAAAATGTTATCAACAAAAATAGTAGATGTGTTGAAGGTCCATATTTTGAAATTATATCGAACTATACAGAGTGCTGCATAACTCCGTTACAAACCAACCATATGATTTTTCAAATGGGAACCCCTGTATATTATACCGAATTCGGATTGGTTACATTTTTTTAAAGCTTTTGATATGAGGTTTTGCCATGTTAAACAGAGTCCTTCAAAAGATATGGACACGTTTATGTGAAAATCGTAGGTAAATCAACGCTCTGTAGCTTGTTGTACATTGAAGAAAAAAAATGTATTTTGCCAAACAGAGTTTTGTAATATGATGCAATATCTCCGTATCCTATTAAATTTCAATTGTATTGTTTCTTATATACAGGGGGAACTCGAACTCGAACCTGTCATTTTCATTCTTCTTTCAAATGGAACACCCTGTATTTTATAGCAAAAATAGAATCTTCGATTATGTAACTTTAATTTTTGTCAAGCATTCCCTATACCCATAGTTTATAAAACACAGTTATTTTGTAATATTTATTGTAAAATATAACTACTGGCCTATTATGTGAAAGCATTAAACGTTGTATGTAACAAAAAATCCTAATTAATAATAAATTTTAATGAACAATTCATTCTAAACAAAACTAGCCACCAAAAGTATAATCCCAACCGTAATATTAAACTAAACTCTTAAAATGTTCACTGTTAACATCAATGCAATGCTGCAGAATAGTTCAAATGATTGACTAACATTTCTCTGCATATCAACGTTAGCAGATCAAAATGCGGCACTAATTATATCTTTCATGTCATCTCTAATAGCCGGGGATTTTATAAACTTATTCCTCACAAGACCCGAAAAAAAAATATACTTTTGTTAAATCGGGTGAACGAGCTCCCTCTTACAGCATTGCATTGATGTTAACGGTGAACACTTTGAACCTTCAGCTTACGGTTAGGATTATACTTTTGGTAGCTAGTTTTGTTTAGAATGAATTATTTATTGAAATTTATCATTAATTAGGATTTTTTTACATACAACGTTTATTGCTTCCACATAATAGGTCAATAATAATAGTTTACAATAAATATTACCAGATAACGCTGTTTTTATAAACTTTGGGTATAGGGAATGCTTGACAAAAAATAAAGTTACATAATCGAAAATTCTATTTTTGCTATTTTTTCCATTTGAAAGAGGAAAGAAAATGACAGGTTCGAGTTTCCGTTCACCCTGTATATAAGAAACAATATAATTGAAATTTAATAGGATCCGGAGATATTGCATCATGTTTCGAAACTCTGGTTGGCAAAATACATTTTTTTCTTCAACGTACAATAAGCTACAGAGTGTTGATTTACCTACGATTTTCACATAAACGTGTCCATATCTTTTGAAGGACTCTGTATAATGAGGCAAAACCTCATATCAAAAGCTTCAAAAAAATGTAACCAATTCGAATTCGGTATAATATACAGGGGCTCCCATTTGAAAAATCATATGTTTGGTTTGTAACGGAGTTATGCAGCACTCTGTATAGTTCGATATATATTCGATACTATTATTGTTAATAACATTTTTTGATATCTCTTAAAATAACCCATATACCGAAGTTTGTCGTAAGATTGGTACACTCTGTATATTATCTAAATGCCTTACTCAAAAAATACAAATACAATTAAACATGATACTGAGTGCAAGTGACTCCCCACAATTTGATTCTAATTTGCCAAGTATCAATTTTAGTTTCAGCCATTATTGTACAGTATTGTCAACTAGGTCTAAACTAGCAAAAAACTGTAAAGGATCCCTCAACACGTTGGTAAGAGACAACAAAGTGTCTCTAATATGGGAATGCAGGGAATGCAATGGCAGACCAGCTAGCTGAAGAAGGTTCTAAAGGAGCCTTCACAGTTCCGGAAACGGTTTGTGGAATCACAAAGGATTACATAAGAGGGGAAGTCGGGAAATGGCTAGTCAAGGAACACCAACTCAAATGGAGGCTGACACAAGAACACCTCCATACTAAGAGTTTACTGAATATGTTAGACAAAGAACTCTCGTCCAGGCTGTTAAAACTGGATAAGAGAAATTTGAAGACAGTTACCGATCTGGTGACTGGACACTGTACCCTGAGGAAGCATCTGCTCAGGATGGGGAAAGTTAGTGAACCTATGTGCAGAAAATGTGAACTCTACGATGAAACTCCTATACTCACATAGTCTGCTTCTGTGAGAACTTACAAGGACTCAGACGGAAGCACTTTGGAGTGGAAATAATACAAACATCACAACTACTGAAGATCCCTCCAGATAAACTGGTGGCCTATATAGAAGACACGGAGCTACTTGTATAGAAGTTGGTATAGATAACATGGGTAATGGTACAAAGATTCAGTTCAACTAGTTCAAGTGCCTGGGCTGTTGAGCACAACCCAAACGTATGAATGTACAGTATTGTCAGTGCTCATGAATCCTGGATTTACTGTTATGTTAACCCGAAAATAAACGTCAGACGGCTATTCCAAGTATGAGTCTTCCAACATGGACCAGAACCGACGAATGCTATCCCCTCTCGAAGTGTTTCCAAAAAGATGGGGCGACATTTGGCTCAAAAGCGGCTTATGTAGCAACAATTATTTTGCAAGATCCAAAGAATTGTTACTGCTGATTGAAAATATCGATTTATTTGCTGGCGATTTTCGAAAAACCAACCTCTAACGACCAAGATAATGCAAGTTCCCACACAGTTCGAAAAACAATTGAGTTTTTAAAGCTGGAAGACATCGAATTGTTTACTATCCTCCATACAATTATTACCTAAATTGTTTTTCAAGAATGGACCGCGTGCTCAAAGGTTCCAGTTTCAGAAGATGCAGTCAACACCTTGAAAAACTCTATTTTGAATGTACCAACAAGCAAGAGGAATAATGGCTTTCGGAAAGGATTCCAAATGATGCAAAAATGTATTTGTCCTAGTGGAGAATACTTAAAATAACAATAGTGTTTGTAACATGCTGTTCAGCTGTTACCTTCTCGTCTTAAAACTATTTTATTTAGTGAATTTTTGTTGCTCATTACTCACTTCTTCCTCCCAAATTTCTACTAAATTAAACATGCCGTTCCTTTGTCTCATTGGCCATTCCAAAATAAAACATTAATTTTAATCAAATTCCCCTTCCATTTTTGTCTGTCGATGTTCGAAATTTCAATTTTCTAGTGGAATTCTTTCTTTCCTCTAACTGCCACCTTAAAGGCAATATTTTATTTTTATTTTTTTTCATTTTTGGTGAACAATTTTTTATTGTCTATTAGCTCTAGAGCCGACAAGTTATATTCAAGGCAATCTCACGGCAAGCTACACCTCACGTTGATAGACAAGCTTAAGTCAAGGCATCTTCAAGCCAACTCCTGCACGAGAGGAGACACCACTGGCGCCATCTCGCTAAGAGCTGCAAACATTCACCCCTCTAAGATAAGTTTCTTCGTCTTATCTTTAGCGTGTAAAAGATTTGGATTTGGCGTGCTAATTTTCACAATTTGGTATTCTCTTCATTTGGTTTTTTGAAATATTCAGTTTCTGTTGAATTTCAAGTATTTAATTATTTAGTATATTATCATTAACCCAAATACCATTTTTAATGGCGTAGGGTGATACATTTCAATACATTATGTTATTCTGTAGTAATGTCTTCATGAACAAACTTGGCCCATTCTTTCTTATTTCTTGCTAATATTTTTGCCTCATTCCATGTTTTTCCCTTTTCTTGAAGAATTTTTCCAATTATTCTGTCCCTTGTTTCTCTCGGTTTCTCTTATTCATATTTCTTGCGTCCCAAACTTGCTTAACTTGTCTGTAATTTGACATTCTTTGTAGGTGTCCCCACCATCCCAATTGTCTTGAATGAATATACTCAAGTGTCAATTTTATTTCTAGATCCTTTCTTATTGTTGTATTTCTTACTTTATCCATTATTTTGACTCCTTTAACTCTTCTCACATATTTCATTTGATATCTCTTTTTTGTTTATAAAAGCCTGATTCATTGCGTAGTACAATTTCAATGTTTTTTGCAATCTATCGTTTATTTCTTTTTTTCTGTCTCCCGTTCTCTTGTTGTTCTACACCTAGATATTTGAAACTTGTTACTTGTTCTATTATAAGATTGTCTACTCTTATCTGTATGTTTTTATGCTCCTTTCCTATTGCCATAGCTTTTGTTTTGTTTTTATTTAATTTCATGCCATTCCAGTGCACAACTCTAAATCTCTAAGTTCTTTTGTAAATCAACTTCCTTTTCAGTCACA
>CAJUYH010003805.1:0-13444 GCA_910591685.1 Galerucella tenella | reverse complement strand
ATAAACATCGGTTTCAAAAATATGTTGTTGACGAAATGGCCAAAAAACAAAATATAATAGTGCTTCGGCTCCCCCCCTACCATTGCGAATTAAATCCGATCGAACTGGTATGGGCTCATGTGAAAGGTTATGTGGCTAGAAAAAATACCACTTATAAAATGAGTGATGTTCAAAAACTCTTTGAAGAAGCGCTTCAAGAAGTCAACGCGGGGAAGTGGCAAAGATGTATAGAGCATGTAATAAAGGAGGAGGAAAAAATGTGGCAATTGGATAGTTTACTGGAGAAAACGGTCGAACCACTTATTATCAATTTAGGGGAAGAAGACAGTCCCTCAGATATTTAATTTTCTGATGATGATTAATTTAAAGCGAAGAAATGTAATGACTTACTATAAATTTTATAGAATTTCAAATAGAAACATTTTTCCAAATTTACTTGTTTATTGGTTGCTTTATTGTTATTAGTATTATATTTATTCAAATACAAGGGTAACAAATTATGCCACACATCCGAATGTTCACTAAATTATATAATTATTGTGTTTAATATAAACTTAAACCCACCCGAAAGCACGTGCATGAGTGCAAAACATCACAGGTAGAATCCTACCGCTTATTGTTCGAGCCTCGGGTTAAGCTTTGTATTCGACGCCCTTATCAGATCTATAGGAATGGAAAGTTTAATAAATGCAAAAGGGTCTATACTTTCAATGTATATACTATTTAAAACTTGGCAATTTAGGTGGACCACTTTGTATACGTGTTTGACGGATTTTAATGATTTATTACTATCAACCAATTTCAAATCGAGTATAGGTATGGAAGTTACCATATATTAAGATCAATAGTATTTTACATTTACATTTCTATTTAGTATGTTATGTAGCTTGTATTGTTTGTTCTAAATATTGGTTATTTCGTGAGTAGTTGCCAAGAAATTGAAAAAGAAAAAGCGCGACACAGAAGGTGGAGGTCGAGTCAAATTGTTCTTTCATTAAAGCTTGCTCTTCAATTCCGCTTTTAGAAGAAGAAGAAGAAAAAGCCACGTGAAGTTTGCCAACTGTCTTAGATAGATAGATTTTATGAGGTGGTCCTCAAAACTCTAGATTACATTCTCCAGCCTGACTCTTTTAAAAAATTCTATTAGCGTGGAGACTGTACCTTTCCTATACCTCTCTGCCAATGGCTTTGCTTCGCCTAATGCAAAAAACCGCACATTTTCCATGCTGCCGTTTCTTCTTCTTCTGCACATATCTTCGTTTGTTAATCCCATCAGTTTTAAATGCCTATTAAGCTTACAATGCCCCGTTAGCAGACCCACTACAGCTTTGACAGATTTCCTACTTTGGTCATCAGATCTTCTGTAAATTTTGGCGAGTGTTCTAATATGAACTGTTTCGCTTGCCTCTGTCCTGGTGAGTTCCTCCACCATTTCAGAGATTTCTGGGCGACCCACTTCTTTGCTCCCATTTTCATTGACCTTATGACCCTCGTGCCCGGTACCCAGGCTACCGTAACGCTCTACGCTCACCCAGTTTGTTTAGGGCCCGCACACACTCCCATAGTAGCTTAGAATTGACCTCTACGGAGTTGAGTGCCTTTAACGCTGCTTCTCTGTCTGTGAAGATGGCAATTGAACGATATGTTCTCTTCTGCCTTTTAATTTCTTCCACACAGTGGTGAATCGCCGTGATTTCTGCCTGGAAAATTGAGACATTCCTGGATATGCTTACTGGGAAAGCTTTAGCCCTACTATAACGGCTCCTACGCCGTCTAACGTCTTTGCCAACTGTCTTGCGCAGAAGCCAAAATCCGTCTAGTTTATCTATGTCGCCTGGTAACGACCATTTCATGCTATTGGCGTCTCAAACGATGTTTCGTACCGACAGCCATTTTATTATTGAAATTTGAGGTTGTGGCAGGCAGATTTCTAATTTTGCGTCAATCTATACCTAAAAAGTGAACACGTTGTGCTACTGATTGGAAGTCGAATGTCAATGCTGCAATATGGCGATGGTTTTGACAACAAATTTGCGCATATGACTGCAACTTCACGTTGTTCTTAAGGAGTCTACCATACCAATAAATTGTTCTGAATATTTAGTCCATTTGGAATTTTCATTATCCCCAGTTGGCACATTTTTCTACAAACCTTTAGAATTTTTCTTCTATCAAATGAGATTGGTGTAAGAAATAATATGTCCAATATTATATTTTTTTTTGTTCAATCACATTGAAAAGTAGGCTTTTACAACGAAAAGTTGACGTTTCTTGAGAAGAGTTACTTTACGCTCGCCGAGCGTATAAAATTGCACAACGCTCGTTGTCGATAACAACCGATACTACAAACATAATTGTATTGACAGTGACAGTGGCAGTGACAGTGACATAATAGAGCAACCTGGCTAGGGAGTGTTTTTGTCTTCTGAAAATCTTTTACAATCTAATAAATCGCTGTGTTGTTAAGTTCTTAATGTTTTAAATAGTTAATTAGTGTGATTGCGATGTTACCGTATTAATTTTTTGTGTGTTTTTGTGCTTAATTGTTGTGCCACGCTCTGAATATTTTGCATATACTGGCCAGATGGCCCTGCTAGCTGAGGCCTTTCTAATTGTAGAATAAGAAGAAGTACATTGACAGTATTGACAATAATAATTATACGTTTAAAATTTTATAAAGTATTTGACATGTACTTCAAATAAGAAGTATGAATTTATCAAATTTATCATTATAATATTTATTCAAGTGATTGTAGACAAAATGTTATATGTATTGCGAGCTAAAAGTGGAATTATTGCTCTCAACCCTTGCTTTCGCACAATAATTCCTCACTTTTCGCTCTTAATACATAAATAACTATTTCAACACAGTCAAGACTTTCTTCGGTCAGTTCACTTCTTGTTTCAAATGGGATTGGTGTAAGAAATACTCTGTCCAATATTATATATATTTTTCCTCAACAGTCAAGACTTTATTCGGTTTGTTCACTTCTTTTACTTCTTTATAATCTTTAACTACTTCACTTTCAGTTTTTCTCTTAAGAGGTTTACCAGATTCATCGTGGTGAATGTATCAACCGATAAAATCTTGATTTTTTTCTTGTCCCTTTTGTATTAAAGTAATAATATACAAAATTAGTTCTTTTGCCACAACCTTTCGATTGCATTATTTGAAAATAAGATAAATCGTAGTTTAAGACAAAAAAACGCGAACGAAAATTACTTACAAGAGACGTCGGTAAAAACAGATATATTTAATTCAATTGGGACGAACAATAACCAAGTGAAAAAAAAATTAATTCAAAATAGTAGTCAATGATGGAATCCACTACAAATATAGCGTTCCCAGGCTTTTTAGACTAAAAAACGAGATATTCAGGATATCGTTTCTGAATGATCATGATTGCTGTGTCATTGCCATCTTGATTTTGATTGAAACACAAGAATGTACGTAAAAAGTAGGAAAGAAGAATTTTTCGAGTATCATATTTCCAAAGGCATGAAAGAATTCTTGAGATGAATAAGAAGTCGGTTAACGAAAAAAAAGAGTTTGTTGAATAAAATGTTACCAGAGATCGAGTTGATTCTTTGTCATTTTTATTTTTACATCGTAAAAATAATATCATTTTTATTGAGTGCTATAAATAATAACTAAAAAATGCATTATCTTTGTTTGTGTATTGAAAGCAGAAGTTATATAAAGCTCATACAATAAAATAAAATGAGACAAAAAATAAAAAATATTATGTAGCTTATTATAAAATCAAAAGAAATATACAATACATTGAAAAATATAATATTTATACAAAATTAATAAAGCTGAACAAATTAGTCAAGCTGGTTTTTAATAGATATTCACGCAACAAGTACAAAAAGTGACGTAACGTAAAATAATTTGAAAATTTGCCAGGGTTTTCATTTGAAAAATGAAAATATCTTATCGTGCCGGTTATTTGGAGCGCCCTGTATGGATAAAAATAATTTTATAAACCTTAATAAGTCAAAAGTTTTCCGCTATCTTGATTTATCAGGAGATATTGACCTTTGTCGCACTAATGAGCCACTCTGATGAATTTATCAAGCATTTTTAATGCGTATAGGTTAGGTTCTATCATGTTTGACATATATAGCACACAATTTATGTCAAATATGATGGAAACTAACCTAAACGCGGTAAAATGCAGCTTTTTTCACCAAATTTGGTTTAAACCATGAGAGAAACGAGACAAGAAGAGATACTCATTTTATCTTGTACTAGTGATGGCCTTACCTATCTCGCGACAACACTAGTTTTTCTCATCTTTTTTTTTGCCGAGGTGGGAAGCTCATGTTCGAATGGGTCCTAACCAAAACCCAGACAGTGTTGGGCTCATCCAGTAGGGAATGCCTACCAAACAAACCCACTTCAAATTCGCCGCTACTCCCGCCTCGGAATCTCTACCCTAGCATATTTCAAAGCGAGCGGCGGTCCCTCATACACTCTCTCCGTCATCTTCTCCCTTCTATCTCTTTAACCTCTCACATGCCATGCGAGTCCTTCTCTTTCCCTAATCATGCTCTCCACTACTCCACTTACTTCCATCCATTCCTCCTCGCCCCTAGACATTATCTCCATCCCTTGTACTGATGAGGTGCTTTATTAAATACAGGAAACTGTAATAATACATTCCTTAGAACCTTCTCGTTCTTCCAGCATCTAGTTTTTCTCACCTGACCTTTGCTAAAAATCTTTGGTTTATACAGTTTGGAAACCACTTATAGAATAAAATTCTTTATGTCATTATTTTAGAAAATTATAAAAATGCCGAGACACGTCAACTTTTGAATTGAGTTGTGCGTTATGTAAACATAAATTTAAATGTACAGGGTGATTCACGCAAGTTTGCCATAGTCGGTGTTGTTTTTTTAATGAAACACCCTGTATATTTGCATATTTTTGAAATCCTCTTAATGAACCGATTCCAACAAACTAAATGTATGGTCAATTATGAATTATACAGGCTGAAATTTTAAAATTAATAATTTATTACACTTGAAATATTGGTACTTTTTTAAATTAGCTAAATATGGATTTATCAAAAATCTAAACTAACTAATTATTAGAAGTATTTGTATATTAAACGAAACCTGCTACGCCCATGAATTTTATCATAAATTTCCAATAAATAGACAAAATCGGTAAATAATGTGGATTGTTTTCTATTCTGTTAGTTGTTGATGTGTTGACAGTTTATACTGAAAAAGTAAAATCTTTGTCAAACACTCTTTCCTTGTCGACATAACAATGAAATATTTAACTGAGACTCACCGAATTGAGATTTTAATGATGATCGGGTACGGGGATAACTGCAGAAATCAAGTTGAAGTGTCAAACTTATTTAATCACAGGTATCCCGAATTGCCTAATATTTCATAAAGTACTGTGTCTAAAATTGATGCACAATTCAGAGAACTTGGACATGTCAAACCATTGAAAAGAAAATTGTTGAAGATGATGTGAAAGTGGATATTTTGTTAAGTATCGAAGAGAACCCAACTTCAAGTACACGTCAAATTGCCCGTGAAAATAATGTTAGTCATACAACTGTTCTAAGATGTCTTCATAAAGAAAAACTTAATCCCTACAAATTAACTTTTTGTGCAGGAGTTAACAGAAGACGATCCAGATCGTAGAATGGATATCTGCGAAAGATTGATGAATAATCTGAACAGAAATAAGATAGCTCTTGGTACCATTCCTTTTTCTGACGAATCAACATTCACATTGAATGGAGAGGTAAACCGACAGAACTGTAGATATTGGTCAGCAGAGAATCCTAATTGGATGCGTAAGACACATACTCAGTACCCTCAAAAGGTGAACGTTTGGGCCGGTATCATAGGCGACCATATTATTGGTCCTATATTTATAGATGGAAATTTGACAGCTGAAAAATATTTAAATATGCTTAGAAATGAAGTTATTCCTGCGTTGGCAAACTTATATCCCAACGCAATAGATCCTAGCTTACCGAATGAAAATGTTTGGTTCCCATTATGCTTTAATGGTAGGAACCAACTAGCATTGTAGACCTCAAAGTCAGGATAACTACAGAAATATGGAATATTTCACCTCAAACTTTAAACAAAGTTAAGGATGGGTTCTATAGGAGACTGTGCTATTGCCAACAACTAGGTGTAGAACATTTTGAACATTTATTTTAATGTATTAAAATCAAATACATCAGGTATTTTATGTATGTGTTTAATAACTGTAAAAATAAAAATTTCACCCTGTATAATTCATAATTGACCATACATTATTTAGTTTATTGGAATCGGTTCATTAAGAGGATATCAAAAATATACAAATATACAGGGTGTTTCATTAAAAAAAACAACACCGACTATGGCATACTTGCGTGAATCACCCTGTACATTTAAATTTATTTTTACATAACGCACAACTCAATTCAAAAGTTGACGTGTCTCGGCATTTTTATATTTTTCTAAAATAATGACATAAAGAATTTTATTCCATAAGTGGTTTCCACACTGTATAAGTTTGTGCCTTTTTTGTAATATTTCCCAAGAATCCTTTTGTATTCGTAATTTTTCATTATTATTTCATGTATCCATTCGATATTTTTCAAAATAAATGTGGTAAATGGATACCTACATATAGTTTTTAATTGCCAAATTACCGTTACTTGCAGCATCAGTAAATGTATAATTATTCATCTAAACAAAAAAATATACAACTGGCGCTAGGCTGACATTTCCGAAACTCACAAGTAGTCACTTTTTCCCTCAACCATCTTTCATCGAGTTTGTCAAAACCGCCGGATTCGATACGCAGTCACAAAATTAGATTAAAGTGTGTGAGGTCGGGAGTAATTTGTACATTTAATTGCTTTAATTAAACAAACAAAATGTCAACCTAACTAATTGTTGAGGATGGAGTGGAAAATTAAGTGAAAATTTTGGCACGGGCCCGTATCATGGATGGTAATGAGTCGGAAGATTCAAGCATATGTGCTGCTTCTTCCTTCATTATTACTTCGGTCTACACACCATTTGTCAGAGATATTATGACGCTCCCACGCATCTGTTCGAAATAACTGTGATTGCTTTACCCAGAAATATTGTTTTTTTAAATGTGTACGTGGAAAATACTTATTAATATTTTACTGTGATAAATTAACTCCAATGTTAAAATGTCATATACCTGGAAATGTTATTGTCACTTTGACATCGATAAAAAAGGTGCATCCTTTCTTATCGCGATAAAAACTCCTCTTCCTCAATGTCTAGTAAGCGGACGTCACTTTTACACAATGACAATGAGTCGCAAGTTTGGTTACTTATAATTTCAATATTCTGTCATTAATTTATCTTGCCAAAAAACACTCGAGCTTTTCTTTTATCAGATAAATTTCTCTTTAACTCAAAGTTTTGCCAATCACTAAATTTGCTCGAAAAACTGACATTAGATAAAATCGCTCCACCTTCGGTGTCGCGATTTCATCATGTCAGTTTTTCTCGTAAAATTAGTGATTGGCAAAACTGTTTCGTAAATTTATTCGATAAAAAAAAGCTCTTGTGTTTTTACTGTTGATAAATTAACTCCAATGTTAAAATGTTATATACCTGGAAATGTTCTTGTCACTTTGACATCGATAAAAAAGGTGCATCCTTTTTTATCGCGAATCGCGATAAAAACTCCTCTTCCTCAATATCTAGTAAACGGACGTCACTTTTACACAATGACAATGAGTCGCAAGTTAATAAAGATAATTATTTTTGTTGTTCATCCATATATTCTGTCGTTAATTTATCTTGCCAAAAAACACTCGAGCTTTTCTTTTATCAGATAAATTTCTCTTCAACTCAAAGTTTTGCCAATCACTAAATGTGCTCGAAAAACTGACAGATAAAATCGCTCCACCTTAGGTGTCGCGATTTTATCATGTCAGTTTTTCTCGTAAAATTAGTGATTGGCAAAACTGTTTCGTTGCAAAGAGAAATTTATCCGATAAAAAAAAGCTCTTGTGTTTTTACTGTTGACTATTTCACTAGAGTAAATTGATAACTGACAAAATTTGAAGGTTTTGAACTGGCAATTTTTTGTCTTGTCGCGACAATTTTTTGTCGTCTAATATATCAAATATATGTGTATAAAATTCTATCACTCTGTGATAAAATTCAATATAAAATCTTTGTTAGTGGTTTCTAAGGAAACTGAGTTGTTTATTTATTTATTTAACTGTCTATAAATTATTAAAACTGTTTCAAAAATTTAAATAAGTAATTATTAACATGAATAATACAAGATTTGGACATAATTGAATAAATGAAATAGAGAGTACAATTAAGCAAAGTATACCGCAAAATACAATGAAGACAAAAAACTCTGCGTGGGAACAGTTTAGAATGTTTCTGGACGCACGTAATTATACGTTAGAAAAGTATACTTCTGAACAACTTATAGCAAAAATTCTTGAAGATTATGGTTTCAACATGAAAAAAAGAGATGGAACTGATTATACTGGAGCTAGTGTGAAAAAACTTTAGAATACACGGCTCAAATGGTTCAGGAAAAATATTTTCTAGAATTTAACATCAAAATTGATCCATTTAAAGATATTACCTATAAATTTGCTAGATTGGCCAGGGATACAAAACGTAAAAAGCTTCAGGCTGAACCTGAAACCAGAAAAAGAAGTTGTAACGCGTTTACCAAAGAAGAATTAATGGAAATGGTAGAAAGCTATTTTGAAGATAATCCTGATGGGTCACAAAAAAAGTTTTTTCATTTATGTTCGTTCGAATTAGCATGGCGTGGAAATGAAGCTGCTAATTGTGATATTAATTACTTTAAAAAAGATTATGGTAATAAAGGTAATTTTACTGGCAGGGTAGAATATAATCCAATCTTTTCCAAAACGACACAAGGAGGATCAAAAGCTTTATCTGGCAGTAAGTGGCTGGTAAGAAATAACAACAATTTGTGTCCCATTTGTTTATTTTTTAAAATCATTGAAAAAAGAGAATCCAATCCTTATCTAACAACAAGATTATTTTTAACAGTACATACAAATTGGGAGAAAGGAATATGGTACAAAAATTCACCATTGGGAATTAATACAATTTCAAAGTGGACGAAAATATCGGCAGAATCAATTGGTATAGACACATTAAAATAAAAATAACCAATCATTCACATAGAGCTTCTGCAATGTCTGCATTAGCAAAAGAAGGAGTTGGTGAACAAAAAGTAATTAAGCTTACAGGACATTCTTCTGCCCATTCTTTGAAACCATATTTACAATTAAATGAAGAACACCATTTCCAACTTCCAACCTTCGAGAAAATAAAAATAAAGAAAAGGAATCCTCAGTTTCTAACTTAAATTCATCACAGGTTATGATGCAAAACAATCCCCAAAATAATGCTACAACGTACAATTATAATAACTGTACTTTTTACATAAAAAAGTAATTTTTTTTCATGTTATTATTGTTTTGGCTTTGTATAATTGAAGTTTGCAATAAATAAAACGTTTAAACATATGATATTTTAGTTTTTCTCTCGTGAAATAGTCATGTCGAATACCACTCAATTAAAAATTTTTTAAGGTAAAATAATTTTTCTCTTGTCGTATTCAAGTTTGTTGCTTTTAGGTAATTTTGCTCATGACAGTTAATCTAAAACCGCTCGCCTTACGGCTCGTGGTTTTGTTAAAAATGTCATTCACAAAATTGCCAAGCAACAAACTTTCATGACAATCGAAAAATTTTGCCGACAAAATTTTCACTCTCGTGGTATTATATATAAAAAATTTTAAGCTAACTCTTTTCCAAAAAAGCGGTAAAGGGTCCAGACAAAATTGGGAGGCGCTGATGTGATTTAAGGGGGCGATGGGTGATTTGTAACTTCAGCTATATAAAATTCACTGAAATTGAAATTCTCCTTCTACACAACAAACATTTTTTATTTCTTCATATTTATATCCTATTTTATTGTATAAATATAAATTTATATTTATTAAATATTTATTATTATTAATGCATTCACATTGCTATTTATATCTTAAGATACTAAGTAATAGGTATCAAGCAATGAAAAATATTCGTGTCTTCAAGTGCCGAAGGTGAGGTTACTAACTCCGAAGACACGTAGCATTCCTTTCGTCATTATTAGTGTGAACGAGGCTGTTACAATGGTGCTCATTTTGAAGAGAAATAATTTGCGGCAACTTGATATTAACAAACCTGTTGGAAATCATCAGATTCATCCTTCACATTAGATTATTATTGATCTCTAGGGTAACAAAAGTGTCTTTTTGAATTAAGGTTTAAAGTTTAACTAAACTCCAGGCGAGAATAATATGTTTTTGAGTTTTCAAAAAATGGGGGCGCTACAAAAAAACCGATTTTCAAAGTGGCCGCTAGAAGAAATAAGTTTGGGATCCTCTGCGGTAGAACGATGTGTTAACGTTCTTACTGCTACACCAATTTCCTGCTTATAAGAATAAATATTAAATTACCAACCGTAAATACAATTTATCCTCAACAGCCAGGGTAATTTACCGTTAACGGGTTGGCAAAACTTCAAGACGTTGTCAGATCAACTGGTAAAATTCCCCAGTTTGTTTTGACGTTTATTGACATTCGATCATCGTCTAATAAAATAAGTTTTTTGGTGCTTTTAAATTCATTGTTTCTTTAAGATTAAAAAAACAGTTATATTATTCATAACTATTTTGAACGAGAATGCCGAAATGGGGCCCACTTCTCCCGCTTATTGCTGTAAGAGACGTATGTAATAGTATTCGCTATTTGTATTCATTATTATTAATATTATTGTTACATTTTTAAATCTAAATGATTGAATGTTTTTAATGTTTGTAGGTTAGACTTTTCTAGTTTTCGGTAAGTAAAGAAAAAAACTACAGATTGGCAACATCACAATATTTTGTTTTGCAACGTCATCGTCTTTTTATCGTCAATAAACTATACACCTTTACATTTTGTTTTGAGACTTTCGGTCAATAAATTCTGTATTAGCTACTTGTCGTATTTCTGGAGGTGTACATACAAATTCATCTTCTTTTTATTGTAATTGTTTACAGATACTATTAATAGCTCAAAAGCAATTGAATGATTAATATACACTCACCGGCAAAAAAACTCGGCCACCTAAAATTTTGCAGAAGTTCGTTGGCCAAGAACTGTCGTAATTTTTCATCGATTTCAATTGTTTCTACGCCAAATTGTAGATACATTCTTTGTTATTGAAACAAACTCCAGAAAAGTTTTCCAAAAATGTTGATAGCTTATTTATACAGAGATGAAAAAAAACCATATATTTGTAGTCCGATTTCTTAACACCCTGTGGAACAGTTCGGGAAATTTGTATAATTTACGCTTAGTTTATTACAAGACCCTCCTTTTGCCATCTTTCAGTTTTTATTTCACCTTGATAGCTTGATTACTTTTGAAGATACACGTATTCAAATATTAGCCTGGAATTTCATACGCCAAGCTCGATTAAGGAAGGAAGCTGTAGTTCTCTAATGCTCTATTTGTTGGAGATGACTCCATTTTAATGCACGACACAATGCAAGACCGCATATAGCAAAAATTGTTCACCGATATTTGGATGAGGTTGATATCCAACGATTAGAATGGCCTGAATATAGCACGGATCTAAGTCCGATTGAACATCTTTGGGATGAAATTCAAAGAAACATTCGTGTACAGTTATTTCCGCTAGAGGGTGGCATATAAAGTATTCAAAAATTATGTTTTTCCTTTTGTTAAAACATTACAAATTGAATTTTCCTACAACAACTATGCAAAACACGCTTTTCTACACAAATTTTTATACGAAAAAAGCAGGCCTTTTCTTAATTCTCTTGATAACCGTTGGAAAGTAATGCGAAAAGTACACGCTATGGCACTTTTCCGCACCGAAATGTCAAACAAAGCTACCTATGACCTGTCAACTTTGTTTGACAATTCAACCTAATAGTGAATTTCTTATTTGTGTACAATAGAGTACACGCATATTCCATATTTTGCTTGGATATTAATTTATAATAGTAAATATGATATCAAAAATTACTAATAATAGGAAATAAACCAGTTTCCATTGGAAATTACTCCCAAATTTTAAAATAAAATTCAAATTTCAATGCACTTTCCGACCACAACCCGAGGATTTCCGAACGCTACCGATGAGACTTGTGATGTCATATCTCTTGTGTTTACTTATGTCAATATGGCCGATATTGCATAAGGTTATGTGTAGTTGTCTGTTTATATTGTATTTTAATCAACTTTTAATTTCTTCATCGACGTAAAAATATCATTTATATGTTTGTTTGAGACCATTACGTGTTTGTGTGTGCTTTTTTTATTTCTAAAAGTCAACGTATAGTGGAAAGTGGACATAAATATTCGATATTTCCGAGGATATTTTAAAACTTCTGGAAGAATATATTTTATTTACTAGTTCAGTGTTCAGTGACGATTCTTTCATATTTTGTGAGTAAAGATATGGCTAGCGAAGGTTTTATAAAAGCACAAACTGATAACTTGCCCAAAGTAGACTCATTTATGCTGCTTGAATTTATGAAGTCAAACAGCTGTTTTAATGCAGAGGTAATAAGAGGAGTTAAAGCATTATCGTAAGTGCGATTTAAACTATGTCTTATTTATATAATAAATGAAGTTTTTATGGTTGATTCCTAGACATATAGGTACATAACCTCAAACTATTAAAGAATGAAAATCACCAGCATAGAAGTAGGTACCTACTTACTTAAAAATGGTCCTCACAAACAAAAGTAATGCCCTTCTCTTAATTGTATTTTTGCTTGCGCCACCAGGTAAAGTAACAAATATTTTGTCTGGATTTTAATAGACGTTGACTTACACACTGGAACAATGTATCCATTTTTAAGGCTTTCAGAAACAAATTAGGTCACAAGAACTCAGAGCGTGATACACGAATAAGAACGTAAACAAATGACGTCACACCATGGGGCAGCAATCTTTATGACGTAAAGCGCGTTTTGGCGAAATTTCAAATTTTATGATTTTTAAAGTCGTTTTAAAAGTAAAGTTTATATTTTTTGAAAAATAGGCATGCAAGGTGTTAGGAGACCTGATAAAGCGTCTATTCCCACCAATAGCAAAATTTATGCTTGTACCCTATTTTTAAATTTAAACCAAACGTAAGTAAACTATTTATTTCAATTAATTAATCATAAAAACAATTTATTAATTATATTAATTATTATTAATAATATTATTATTAATTATACATTCAACTGATTTTTCTATTTATTTTCATATTGTTCTTCCTGTTCAAAGTTTAAATAAAATAACTATTATAAATTACTGTATTTCTTTCATCAATAAACGTGGTTGTAGAAAAAATATTGTTTACAACCTGT